>JAFBMS010000467.1:65000-108290 GCA_019788955.1 Albula glossodonta | reverse complement strand
TGGTGTGATGGTGAGGGCGCTGGGTAGTGGGGTGGTGTGATGGTGAGGGGGCTGGGTGGTGGGGTGGTGTGATGGTGAGGGCGCTGGGTAGGGGGTGGTGTGATGGTGTTTAAGCTGTTAAATGCCTTAACTGTGTTTGTGAAAAGCAGCTGTGTTTTGGTGATGTGTTATCTCTGTCTGCTCTCACAGGTTTGACCTTTAACCCCACAGAAGATTAAATCAGCGCCCCACCAAGATGGCGTTCGCCAGAACTTTATCTCCTCGGCTTGGGTCACAGGAGCTCCCCGATAACGGAAATATGTCCAGATAACACTCACCTGCCGACAGCACACATGGCTGGCTAGGAAAAGGTCTCTTCGTCTGGAGCCGAAACCCTGATGATTGGGTCAGCTGCTGAGAGAGCAGTCTGTCCTCTCATCCTGTCTGTCCTCGCATCATTTTATGTGAAATATTTTCATTCAATGTTTTAGCAGTGCTGTCTGAAGCTGAGGTGTGATGTTTTAGCAGTGCTGTCTGAAGCTGAGGTGTGATGTTTTAGCAGTGCTGTCTGAAGCTGAGGTGTGATGTTTTAGCAGTGCTGTCTGAAGCTGAGGTGTGATGTTTTAGCAGTGTTGTCTGAAGCTGAACTGTGATGTTTTAGCAGTGCTGTCTGAATCTGAACTGTGATGTTTTAGCAGTGCTGTCTGAAGCTGAGGTGTGATGTTAAGCAGTGCTGTCTGAAGCTAAAGTGTGATGTTTTAGCAGCGCTGTTTGTCTGTTTATCCATCTTTCTTTCTGTCTGTCTGTCTGCTTTTCTTTCCTAAGATGCTTAAATGTTGGGTGAGCATGTGAAGGAGGGGCGGTGGAGACAGCAGGATTTTGTGTTTCATACCTGAGGGGCTTTTTGTGAGGAAAGTACCCAAAGTAGGTTAATTCCTCACAAGCCATGAGTACAGTCATTTCTAGCTTCTGAGCACTTCTGAAACAAATCTTACAACAATTTTCTTACAACCGCCATAGTATCTGAGACGTGCCAAATTAATTACTATTAGGTCTGTGTTCCACCTCTCCCAAAGCATTTTGTTATCCCGCATTTGTCTCACAAAGTCGATTCTGAAGCACAACCACAGGGGAGCCACCTGAAGAAACACAGTCACTCTCTGTGGATGTGCCATGCCAGTGCATTTTATCGGAGAGAGAGAAGAAAGAAGGTTTACAGCAGTGTTATTATTATTATTATTATCATTATTATTTCTTTTCATTGCTTTATATGGCTGACTTTTGTATGTTTCTGATTGATCACCCAGCTCTGTGTCTCCACTTGAGGCTGCACTAAAAAGCGATCGAAACTACAGTGAGTCACTGGGAAAAACAAACAAACACAAAATGGCCTCCATTTGACCTGCATGGAGCACATGTTTTAAACAGCAGCTCATCTCTGCGTGATGGTGTATCTGGGGGGATCTGGCCAGCCATTTCAATGCTATGGCACAGCGGTGAGCGGGAAAGTTAGCGTAGCAGATGCCAGTTAACTGGGTACTTAAAGTAATTACACCAGTGCATGTGGCAGCCCTTTGCTTGGGCTTCTCTGTTCTTTAGAGTGTTTTTCTTTTACGTTTTTTTTTAAAAATAAAAGCGCTTGAGGTCAAGCATCTTGCTCAATTGTCCAGATAAATTACCACTGCAAATCACAGTTGCAATGCGCTATGCCTTCCTCCCTCTCTCCCCCTCTCCCTCTCTCCCCCTCTTTTAGCGTAGTGTGCCTTCATCTCTGTGCTGTGGCTGATGAGTGTTACCCTCCTCTGGGGAGCGGCTTTCATTAGCCCTCCCGCCCCCCCATGCAGATGAGCTGTTTCTTTCAGTCTGGGTGAGCCGCTGACTGACAATTGAAAATGAGCACCAGCAGCTGTGTTTTTTTCCCTGTATCTCTCTCTTTTTCCCCCAAGCCAAAGAAAAAAGCCATTGAGTATGAAAACAAGCTGGCTCTGAAGCAGGTGAGTAACAGGGCTTTATGGAGCCTGATATGGAGTAAAGTTATGGATTGCCCCTTAAGACATTCAGGTTTAAAGACCCATCTCTGTCTCAGAGCCATTAAAGGGGAAAGAGGGAAAGCTTTTAATGAGATGAGCTCCCCCTGTTGATGTGGTAAAGCAGTACATGGTGGCTGCTAATTTAGCAGAGCTGTTTGCGGCACTGTTAGCAGAGTTGTTAGCAGAGCTGTTAGCGGCACTATTAGCAGAGCTGTTAGCAGAGCTGTTAGTAGCACTGTTAGCTGTTAGCAGCGCTGTTAGCAGAGCTGTTAGTAGCACTGTTAGCAGAGCTGTTAGCAGCGCTGTTAGCAGGGCTGTTAGTAGCACTGTTAGCAGAGCTGTTAGTAGCGCTGTTGGCGGCGCTGTTAGCAGATAGAGTGAGTGCAGGAATAGGCAGATCCCAGTGCAGAGGATCTCACTGATCACTGCTGCCTCTCAAACCATCACTGTTCTTCATAAGTGAGCTTGAATGTAATTTTACACAGAGATAAAGCTTGATTCCCCAGCATGCAGCTGTGTGAGAATGTGCTGTGGAAGGGGGTGTGATTCGACCCTAAGTTGAAGCCAAAAGGCTTCCTTTCTACACAGCTGAGTTACTCTGCCCACACCACGGCTACTTTCAATACAAATATTCAGAACTAAAATACGATTAAACAAAAATGCTGAGGTTCTGTGATGTTGTGTTCTTGGCTGTTTTTGTGGTTGTTCTCAGCAGTAATTAGAATGTTCATTTGGAATGGAACATGCAGCTGGCTTGTGTATTGATTTGGAATGGAGATGAGGTTTCCTTTGTAGTTGTGTGCCACTGTTTCTCTGTGTAGGGTATAACAGAATAAAGAACACTCTCAGCATTTCCAGTATTTAACTCAACTGTGGTACAAAACTGCAGCGTACTTTCATTCAGTTTTGTTTGCTGTAGCAGGAGTCAATATGAAAAAACTCTTTGTTTGTAGTTATAACTGAGAGACTGTTGCTAGACCTCAATTGTACTGCATCGGAGGATAATGTGAAACCGAGAAAAAAACTTTTGGTTAAAAAGAGTGTGTTTGCTCTCTTTTGTTATTAGAGCAGGAGGGAGGGAGTACCTCTCTGCCGGCCTCAATCTCTACTGCACTACCAAACAAATACAGCAGAGTTAGAGGAAAATGAAAGAATAAAATATGCTAAAATACTGAAATCCGTGCTCCGCATGCCCACATACCCACCAACAGCTCATTACACACTGGGGAGTGATGAAAAAATGAGGCCCCAGGAAACTGCCATGATCCAAATTCAGAGCTGGAAACATCCAGCAGATCCATGGAGTTTCTTGCTGACGAACGCAGCTGCTCTAGCACTTTAGCAGTG
Organism: Albula glossodonta; assembly: GCA_019788955.1. Lineage (NCBI taxonomy): Eukaryota > Metazoa > Chordata > Actinopteri > Albuliformes > Albulidae > Albula > Albula glossodonta. Next base: position 104,934 of record JAFBMS010000467.1, on the reverse strand, counting down.
TGCTAACTAACCCTAACCCTCACTCCAGCACCAAGCCTCATTCTCCATCACAGGCCCGCATGTAAGAATCAGAAATATGAACTTTATGACCCCGGATTCAGAAATATGAACTTTATGACCCCGGATTCAGAAATATGAACTTTATGACTCATTCTGACAACTCCAGCTGAAACACCACATCCTGCTGTCTGACGATGGTGTTACATATTCAAGTCCAACGATCAACACTTCGATTAAAGTGTGAATATGTTTACCAAAAAAAGTAAATTTTAGACTTCCATCCTGAAACATAATGACATAATGTTCTAGCATACATTGCAGATGTGATGTAGCTGTCCTGTTTTTAGCGTGACTGGGCAAATGAGGGGCATCGGCCTGCCCTGCCCTCCCCTCCCCTGGCCTGCCCTTCCCTGCTCTGCTCTGCCCTGCTCTGCTCTGCCCTCCCCTGCCCTGCTCTGCCCTACCCTGCCCTCCCCTCCCCTGCCCTGCCCTGCTCTGCTCTGCTCTGCCCTGCCCTTCCCTGCCCTGCCCTGCCCTGCTCTGCTCTGCCCTGCCCTGCCCTCCCCTGCCCTGCCCTGCCTACCCTGCCCTCCCCTCCCTGCCCTCTGCTCTGCTCTGCTCTGCCCTGCCCTTCCCTGCTGTGCTCTGCCCTGCCCTGCTCTGCTCTGCCCTGCCCTCCCCTGCCATGCCCTGCCCTGCCCTGCTCTGCCCTGCATGTTAGCGTGACACGGAACACAGGAGGTAAACCTGGCTGGACTGCACCCCTACCATCCCCCCCCCCGGGGGTAGGTGGGGCTGAGGGAGGAGTCTCAGTTGCTCATTCATGGCCCATGTGTCACGTGCTGACATCACAGTCAGGAAATCTGCACAGAGATGGAGGTGCAGATCGTCTGCGCAGAGACGGGGTGCGGGGCGTCTGTGTGGAGACGGGGGTGCGGGGCGCCTGTGCGGAGACGGGGGTGCGGGGCGCCTCTGCGCAGAGCTGGGGGTGCGGGGCGCCTGTGCGGAGACGGGGGTGCAGGGCGCCTGTGCGCAGAGCTGGGGGTGCGGGGCGCCTGTGCGGAGACGGGGGTGCGGGCGCCTGTGCGCAGAGCTGGGGGTGCGGGGCGCCTGTGCGGAGACGGGGGTGCAGGGCGCCTGTGCGCAGAGCTGGGGGTGCGGGGCGCCTGTGCGCAGAGCTGGGGGTGCGGGGCGCCTGTGCGGAGACGGGGGTGCAGGGCGCCTGTGCGCAGAGCTGGGGGTGCGGGGCGCCTGTGCGGAGACGGGGGTGCGGGGCGCCTGTGCGGAGACGGGGGTGCGGGGCGCCTGTGCGCAGAGCTGGGGGTGCGGGGCGCCTGTGCGGAGACGGGGGTGCAGGGCGCCTGTGCGCAGAGCTGGGGGTGCGGGGCGCCTGTGCGGAGACGGGGGTGCAGGGCGCCTGTGCGCAGAGCTGGGGTGCGGGGCGCCTGTGCGGAGACGGGGGTGCGGGGCGCCTGTGCGCAGAGCTGGGGGTGCGGGGCGCCTGTGCGCAGAGCTGGGGCTGCGGGGCGCCTGTGCGGAGACGGGGGTGCGGGGCGCCTGTGCGCAGAGCTGGGGGTGCGGGGCGCCTGTGCGGAGACGGGGGTGCGGGGCGCCTGTGCGCAGAGCTGGGGGTGCGGGGCGCCTGTGCGGAGACGGGGGTGCGGGGCACCTGTGCGCAGAGCTGGGGGTGTGGAGCGTGTGGCGTTCCTGCCAAAGATGTAATGATGTCATCACCTCACACATCATGCCTGTGGAGCGAGTTAGCCCCTTATGCTCCGGCTTATGCTCCTGTCCCAGGCAGGGGTTCCCCAGAGCCCACCCCAACACCCCCGCACCCCCCTGCAGTTTAACACGAAACACAACACACACCTCTGACTCTGTTCACATCGTCCTCTCTCCTAAGATGGAGAGGCAGAGAGGGAAATGGCCTCTTTCCTTTCTCCTTCTCTCATGCAGGTGAGGTGAAAGGTGTGAAAGCTTCAACTGTCTGTGGGGTGGCTCAGGTGAGGGAGAGGAGAGTGGCCGCTCAACACCATGACACTGATTCTGACACAGCTTTCTGCAGCCTAAAAATACTGACAGCTGGCACTATTGCACGTTCAGATGGTGCTCTCGTTCTCTCTCCCTCCCCCACTGTATCTCTCACTCACTCACTTTCATCATCCTCTCTTTCTCTCTCTCTCCCACCCCCTTCCTCTCTTTCACTCTGTTTCTCTCTCTCATTCACACACACACACCAAACACAGTCACATTCACACACACTCACACACACATACTCACACCAAACACACACTCACATTAACACACACACCAAACACACAGTCACATTCACACACATACACACACACACTAGCACACACACACACACACACACACACACTCATACTCACACTCACACACATACACATACAAATATACTCAAACACACACAGACTCACACTCACACACAGACACACAAAATCTTGGCAGGAGCTGTGGATTTGGCTCAGTTGGTAAGATGCCACAAGCACCCAGATGGTACTTTTTCTTTTTTCTCTCTCTGTCCAAAGATTGGATCTGCTAAAGGCTAACATCCTGAGGGAGCACATATCCCTGTGTGCTTTGGGGACAGACAGAGATGTTTAACCTTCTCAGCCATGATTCATTTAAAAGAAAACAGAATCACAGCTCCAGCCTCTTCCCCAAAAGAGGAAACGAAGCTGAGCGAATGCGCTGGAGAAACACACGCTTGTTCACACGCACCGGAGCGAAGCTTTTAAAGCGAAGCCTTTGTGCTGATACTCTTTCCTCTCCTCTCTTTCCTTTTGATAAATGGCTCATTTGAGGCAAACACCCCCAGGGCACTGCTCAGGTGTACAGCTGTGGTAACGGGGATCGAACTCCAAACTCAAACTGACTCTCAACCAAACTGAATATGCAATATGGTTGCTTATATTAGCATATTCTATGATAATAGGTTATTATATTCTTTTCCTCCAAGGGAAAAAATGAAAAATCCTTGAGAATATGATTGTTTAACTCGGCTACATTAATCATGGACTTATAAATAAATACTTATAACTTATAAAATATACGGGATTATGTTTACCTGCTTTGGCTTTCCACTCTCTCATACTTCTCACAGCGCCTGGCCACAGGGAAAGATCATTTTGAATTATTTAAATAGTGTGTAGTTTTCATTGCTTAATTAAGCAGTGTTAACTGTACATATACTTTGATAAATTGCTGATTTGTGGTGAGACATTAACATGTGAGTAAATATGACATGAGGAAGGTGGCTCAGGTTCCTGCAGAGGGCTATAATCAGGGCTGGTGCTGAGCTATTTATACGCTTCCCTGTGAGCTCTGCTAATTACACCCTGAGAGGAGTTTCCTCTGTCACCGGCTCGGCACTCAGGTGGAAGCAGCAGCTGTGACTGCGCAGGGAACGTAAGGAGAGCGAGGACGAAACATGAGCACGAGACGCAGGGGTTTCCTCCTCGTGTAGAGCGAACTCCAGGTGTTGGAGTAGTGATTGCGTCTCACAGGATGTGATGTCATCGGCTCGCAGGTGCACACTATGTGATGCTAAAAAATGCATACACATATTCAAACAATGACAAAACATGAGCATGTACGAGCTCACAAACAACCAAAACCATTCTGCACTGGGGGTCAGTGTTGGTAAATGGGGGCTTAGGAGGGGGAGTCGGGGGTTTATAGTGTTGGTAAATGGGGGCTTAGGAGGGGGAGTCGGGGGCTTATAGTGTTGGTAAATGGGGGTTGAGGCAGTGCAGTGCTGAGTGCTGGTTTTCCAGCACAAACACATAAAACAAACTCAGCAGCGTTGGTGGAATCACAGGGCCTTACAGCTCCATCACAGGGCCTTACAGCTCCATCACAGGGCCTTACAGCTCCATCACAGAGCCCTACAGCTCCATCACAGAGCCCTACAGCTCCATCACAGAGCCCTACAGCTCCATCACAGGGCCCTACAGCTCCATCACAGAGCCCTACAGCTCCATCACAGGGCCCTACAGCTCCATCACAGGGCCCTACAGCTCCATCACAGAGCCCTACAGCTCCATCACAGAGCCCTACAGCTCCATCACAGGGCCCTACAGCTCCATCACAGGGCCCTACAGCTCCATCACAGAGCCCTACAGCTCCATCACAGAGCCCTACAGCTCCATCACAGAGCCCTACAGCTCCATCACAGGGCCCTACAGCTCCATCACAGGGCCCTACAGCTCCATCACAGAGCCCTACAGCTCCATCACAGGGCCCTACAGCTCCATCACAGGGCCTTACAGCTCCATCACAGGGCCCTACAGCTCCATCACAGGGCCCTACAGCTCCATCACAGGGCCCTACAGCTCCATCACAGGGCCCTACAGCTCCATCACAGAGCCCTACAGCTCCATCACAGAGCCCTACAGCTCCATCACAGGGCCCTACAGCTCCATCACAGGGCCCTACAGCTCCATCACAGAGCCCTACAGCTCCATCACAGGGCCCTACAGCTCCATCACAGGGCCTTACAGCTCCATCACAGGGCCCTACAGCTCCATCACAGAGCCCTACAGCTCCATCACAGGGCCCTACAGCTCCATCACAGGGCCCTACAGCTCCATCACAGAGCCTTACAGCTCCATCACAGGGCCTTACAGCTCCATCACAGAGCCCTACAGCTCCATCACAGAGCCCTACAGCTCCATCACAGAGCCTTACAGCTCCATCACAGAGCCCTACAGCTCCATCACAGGGCCTTACAGCTCCATCACAGGGCCTTACAGCTCCATCACAGGGCCTTACAGCTCCATCACAGGGCCCTACAGCTCCATCACAGGGCCCTACAGCTCCATCACAGGGCCTTACAGCTCCATCACAGAGCCTTACAGGTCCATCACAGGGCCCTACTGCTCCATCACAGGGCCCTACTGCTCCATCACAGGGCTGCAAGTGTCTGCGTGTGTGTTTGTGTGGGTGTATCTGAGTGTGTTTAAGTGTGTGTGTGTGTGTGTGTGTGTGAGAGTAAGAAAGCAAGAGGTTACTCTGTTGTTGTGGGTCAACATCCAGCTCTTAGTCTTCACCCTGGCCTCTATCCAGACCACAGACCTGTTCTGACCTCCACTACTTAAATTGCTGAAATTAATTTCAATAAACACCACAATAACTGTCTTTCACCATAATATAGCAGTAAATATAAAATATATATTTCCTCTGATGAACTTTAAAGGTCAAGGTCAGGTGAGCGTCTCTCTGTAAGCCCTGCTGGTCCACTCTGAGCTCATTCTGTGTGTGAACAGGCTTGTTTAGTTTTGTTTTTTAGCACAGTTTTTATTTCTCTTCTCTTCCTTTCTTGGGTATCTTCCCTCACCCCACGCAAGTGCATGTATTGTTTCTTCCCTCTTTTTTGTGTAAGCTAAATACAAATAAATGAAGAATACTGAGAACTGATTGGCTGTGAGCAGGGTCGGTTGCAAAAGCGATTGGCTGTCTGAAGCAGCCGAGTGGCTGTAGAGTGAGGTTTTGCTCACGCACACTCAGCCCACTCATGCTTCCGGAGCTTTCTGCGTGGGCTCCGCCCACAGACCCCGCCGCCACTCTGCTCTGTGAAGCACTGTTTTATAACTCACTGTGTAATCCAGTTTAGATACAGGTCATTCACTCATCCAGCTCAGATACAGGTCACTGTCTGTGTAATCCAGTTTAGATACAGGTCATTCACTGATCCAGCTCAGATACAGGTCACTGTCTGTGTAATCCAGTTTTGACACAGGTCTCTGTGATTTTAATCCAGTTTTGATACAGATCTCTGTGTATAATCCAGTTTAGATACAGGTTGTTTACTGATCCAGATCAGATACAGGTCACTGGCTATTCTAATCCTCATACACCTGCCCAGCCAATCACGGAGTCCCCTCAGACCCCTTCCCCCTTTTCAGCATGTCATGTGATCTGCACATTGTTGCTGATTGGTCCATGGGTTGAATTTGCTGTGATTCACGGTCGTAAATGAAAGGTGCTGGCTGAGCTGGGACCTTAGCAGTTTCTCCCCGGAGTACAGGAGGATTCCACCAGGGCTCTGGGGCAAAGCAGTAACACTCTGGGCCCTAAGGCTCTGGAGTACAGGAGGATTCTACCAGGGCTCTGGGGCAAAGCAGTAACACTCTGGGCCCTAAGGCTCTGGAGTACAGGAGGATTCCACCAGGGCTCTGGGGCAAAGCAGTAACACTCTGGGCCCTAAGGCTCTGGAGTACAGGAGGATTCCACCAGGGCTCTGGGGCAAAGCAGTAACACTCTGGGCCCTAAGGCTCTGGAGTACAGGAGGATTCCACCAGGGCTCTGGGGCAAAGCAGTAACACTCTGGGCCCTAAGGCTCTGGGCCTGAGAGAAATGCACTCAAATCCCAAAAGGATCAGCACCTTCAGCAAGGTGCTTTAACCTCCACTGCTCCAGTGGACTTTGGTTTCACAGCCAAACCAGTCCTGCCCAAGCATGTGTATGTGGTGCAGCGCGTGTGTGTGTGTGTGTGTGTAGAGTTTGTGTTTATGTGTGTTTGTTTGTGTGAGTGTAGAGTGTGTTTTGTATACCTTTTGTGTGTGTGAAGAGTGAGTATGGTGTAGTGTGTGTGTTTGTGTATGTGTGTATGACGTTGTGTGCGTAGCTTGTATGTATGGTGTAGTGTGTGTGTGTGTGTTTGTGTGTGTGTGTGTGTATGACATTGTGTGCGTAGTGTGTATGGTATAGTGTGTGTGTGTATTTGTGTGTGTGCATAGCGTATGTGTATGGTACAGTGTGTGTGTGTGTATGGTATAGTGTGTGTGTGTGTGCGTAGCGTGTGTGTATGGTATAGTGTGTGTGTGTGTGTGTGTGTGTAGTGTGTGTGTAGGGTAGTGTGTGTGTGGGTGTGTGTGTAGCGTGTGTGTGTGGTGTTGTGTGTGGGTGTGTGTGCGTAGCGTGTGTGTATGGTATAGTGTGTGTGTGTGCGTGTGCGTAGCGTGTGTGTATGGTATAGTGTGTGGTGTGTGCGTAGTGTGTGTGTGGTATAGTGTGTGTGTGTGTGCGTAGCGTGTGTGTATGTGTGTGTGTGTGTGGGTGTGTGTAGCGGTGTGTGTATGTGAGTGTGTGTGTGTGTGCGTAGCGTGTGTGTATGGTACAGTGTGTGTGTGTGTGTGTGCGTAGCGTGTGTGTATGGTATAGTGTGTGTGTGTGTGTGTGCGTAGCGTGTGTGTATGGTATTGTGTGTGTGTGTGTGTAGCGTGTGTGTATGGTATAGTGTGTGTGTGTGTGTGTGTGTGTAGCGTGTGTGTGTGGTATAGTGTGTGTGTGTGTGTGCGTAGCGTGTGTGTATGGTATTGTGTGTGTGTGTGTGTGTATGGTATAGTGTGTGTGTGTATTTGTGTGTGTGCATAGCGTATGTTATGGTACAGTGTGTGTGTGTGTGTGTGTGCGTAGCGTGTGTGTATGGTATAGTGTGTGTGTGTGTGTGTGTAGCGTGTGTGTATGGTATAGTGTGTGTGTGCGTGTGCGTAGCGTGTGTGTATGGTATAGTGTGTGTGTGTGTGCGTAGCGTGTGTGTATGGTATACTGTGTGTGTGTGTGTGTGTGCGTAGCGTGTGTGTATGGTATGTGTGTGTGTGTGTGTGTAGCGTGTGTGTATGGTATAGTGTGTGTGTGTGTGTGTGTGCGTAGCGTGTGTGTGTATGGTATAGTGTGTGTGTGTGTGTGTGTAGCGTGTGTGTATGGTATAGTGTGTGTGTGTGTGTGTGCGTAGCGTGTTGTATGGTATAGTGGTGTGTGTGCGTAGCGTCTGTGTATGGTATAGTGTGTGTGTGTGGTGTGTGTGTGGGTAGTGTGTGTGTGTGGTTTAGTGTGTGTGTGTGCGTGTGTGTAGCGTGTGTGTATGGTATAGTGTGTGTGTGTGCGTAGCGTGTGTGTATGGTATAGTGTGTGTGTGTGTGTGTAGGTGTGTGTATGGTATAGTGTGTGTGTGTGTGTGTGTGTGTAGCGTGTGTGTATGGTATAGTGTGTGTGTGTGTGTGTGTGGAGTGTGTGTATGGTATAGTGTGTGTGTGTGTGTGTATGGTATAGTGTGTGTGTGTATTTGTGTGTGTGCATAGCGTATGTGTATGGTACAGTGTGTGTGTGTGTGTGTGTGTGCGTAGCGTGTGTGTATGGTATAGTGTGTGTGTGTGTGTGTGTGTAGCGTGTGTGTATGGTATAGTGTGTGTGTGTGTGTGTGTGTGTGCGTAGCGTCTGTGTATGGTATAGTGTGTGTGGCATGCATTATTTAGGAGGGTGGCTTGGCTCTGTAAGGCAAGTGAAACAGTGAATGACGGAATGTGGGCGTGATCGCGGGTGGGATGGGACAATGGTGGACGTGGAAGACGCTACAGTCGCTCACGGTTCGAGTGCGTCAGACAACGTCAAGAAACGCAGAGTAAATACACAAACTGAGCAAGAGCTGGTTTTCACTGCCCTTCAAGCCCCCCTCATCTCTACGGAGCAGAAAAACCCAGGAGAAAAGCTTTTTAAGAGAGAGAATACACATCTGCGTAAAAGAGAGAGGGAGAGAGAGAGATGCATACAGAATGCAAATCCATCTCCACTTGAATCCCCCACTGAAACTATGAGCGTCAGTGGTTGTCACATATCACTAACTATAACTGAACCTCTGAACGTCTACGGTTGTCACGTCATGGACTGCAACTCCCAACGGACCCTCTGCTTACAACAGCTGGCAGACCTGCTGTGGAGCCTGTCATAGGTAATACAGTGACAGCTTGTATGAAAATGAGTCAAAAATAATTCATTTTTGATTAAGCAAGTGCTTATTGACTGATATGTTGCAGCATGATCTACTACAAAGAGACAGCGTTTCTATTGTGAGAACAATAGGAAGAAAGGGTTTACAATGCAAAGCTGTTTCACACTTTATAAAGAATGTACACACATAGGGCACACATTTAACAGTAGGAGAAAGAGAGAGAGACAGGGTGAGAAAGACAGCGACAGAGAGACAGGGTGAGAAAGACAGCGACAGAGAGACGGGGAGAAAGACAGCGACAGAGAGAGGGAGAGACAGAGGGAGAGAGGGAAGGAAAGCACAGCCTGTCTGCATAGGCTGCCTGTAGTTGGCCTTTAACAGCGCGCTGGGCTCTGCTGTTATCTGGGCTACGTCACTGCTTAATGGACTTTAATTACAGCCGCTGCACCCAGCACATTTACTGAATGAAGGCGTGCGTCTCCAATTCTGCAATTACATTTCCTGCTCCTCTGCTCCTCTCATGCTGTCATGACGTCTTGGCTTATTGAGATGACAATCCCAGGCAGTCTGAAGTCCGACTGTTACGTCTCATTTTCTTGTTCAGGGCTGCAGATAAAATTTTAAACATAACTTCCATACAGATCACCAGAAGTAACAAAAGGGTGTTCAAGTTTGGGAAATTAACTTTAGTTTATTTAGCCTTAATCAGCCAGATACATAAGCTGAGAGCTCAGCTCTGTGTGGCGGTGGGGACATGGTGAGCTCCGGGGGGGGGGGGGGGGGGGTGGGGGGGGGGGCCGGGGGGGGAGGAGCGAGGCTCCTAGCTGTGGCTCTGGCAGTGCAGTAGAACGTTTAGGAGCCAGGTGAGACTCCGCTGGGGGCCCTGTGGAATGTAAAAGCGCGGGCTGTGTGGGCCGTGCTATAAAAGGGCAGAAACTGCCCCCTCAGAGCAAGGTGCATGACCAGAAAATCTCTCAGCAAATACCCAGCTGTATAAACAGTGACATTTAAAATCTGCACTCTCTAAACTAGCCTGCAGAGGATCGTGATCAGAAATTAAATCATGAAAATATTCATCAAACAACTGAACCCTTTCAGAAACAGTTTCTCTCACACTCAAAGAGCTGCATCCAGTGTGTGCGTTTGTGTGTGTGCATGTATGTGTGCATATATGTGCGTGTTTGTCTGCTTGTGCATATATGTGTGTGCGTGTATATGAGTGTGTGTGCATTTGTGTGAGTGTGTGTGTGTGAGTGAGTGTGTGTATGTGTGTGTGTGTGCACATATGTGTCTGTGTGTGAGTGCATGTGTGTGTGTATATGAATGTGTGTGTGTGTGTGTGTGTGTTTGTGTGTGCATAATCTCACGCTGCAAAGAAACGGCTGCTGCTTGAAGTGTGTTTTGCTACGTTGTAAATGGAGATCCTCACTTGGTTCACAGTTCAGGTGCTGAGTGCAACCGCTGGCAGAAATGTATTTTATAGAATACAATACTACAGCATTTTATCAGCCCTGTTTCCATCAGAAACAGCCCCCCGATTCAGCCCTGTTTCCATCAGAAACTGCCCCCCGATTCAGCCCTGTTTCCATCAGAAACAGCCCCCCCGATTCAGCCCTGTTTCCATCAGAAACAGCCCCCCGATTCAGCCCTGTTTCCATCAGAAACTGCCCCCCCGATTCAGCCCTGTTTCCATCAGAAACAGCCCCCCGATTCAGCCCTGTTTCCATCAGAAACAGCCCCCCGATTCAGCCCTGTTTCCATCAGAAACTGCCCCCCGATTCAGCCCTGTTTCCATCAGAAACTGCCCCCTGATTCAGCCCCGTTTCCATCAGAAACAGCCCCCGATTCAGCCCTGTTTCCTGGGACTGGCCTGCGTAGCTGCCAGGGTCCAGGTGTTTCAGCTGTCTGAACAGTGCAAAAGCTCGGTGAGTCATGTTCAAAGAGTGTTTATAAATGCAAAAAAGACTGTGCTTCTCTGTATGTTGATTGGAGAGGAAGAAGAGGAGAGTGGGATGTGGTGTTTTTTTCTGTTGCAGTGGATTCTGGTAAATATGCTCAAAGGTCTGTGTGAAAGTCTGGTAAATACGCTCAAGGGTTTGGTTTCTGCAGCTTGTATCTGCACCACTCTTAGACTGGTGGTTCCAGTCCATAAAAAACAGGAGCTATTTCTAAAAAAAAAAAAAAAAACACATAGACTAACAAACAAATGTGAAGGGGATCAGTCTTTGGTCTGTGTCAGGGTTCTGAAGTGATTATGTTAGCATTTGGTTCAGATATTTTTAAATGGAGGTTAGGATGCAATGTTCCACTTTTTAAAGGACAAACCCATTTAAGGCTAGCACGTTCTGCTATTGGGGGGGGGGGGGGGGGGTGTGCTCTTTGGGTTAAAAATAAAAATCCAATATATGCGAGGGGCTGGATTTGGGGTGTTTTGTAGCTCCTGAGGTGAAGAATAGCACATGTCATCTCTGACGGGGGAAATCTGAAACGGAATGTGAAATTGATGATTATATATTAAAGCAATTCAGGCGCCTCGGCGCGATAACGGAAAGCAGCGAGCGCCTGTCGTCGTGCGCCTGGGGGCTGAACGGCGGCAGAAGAGACGGCCTCGCCGAGCTTATATGAAACACTGCTCAGATCTGAGCCCCGCATGTCTGCCCTGCTATATTACATCTGCAGTTTTCAATTCAGCAGGAAAACGAGCTTTTAAAAATCTCACGTCTGTTAGGCCCTCTGCATCTCTATAGCACTGCTGTTCAGAGAGAGAGTGAATGACCAACGCGGAGAACAGAAACTTTCTCGATTCAATCAAATGCTGTTATTTTCTTTAAGGGCATATGGAATTAAGTCAAAATAAACTGTAAATTACAAAATAATTTTCTTCATCGTTTTTCCTCACAAACATTACACAATTAGCACACATGCTCATGTTCTGAAACTCCATGATGTTACTGTGCTGTGGGTCAGGGTTAGGGTTAGGGTTAGGGTTAGGGGGGGTTAGGGTTAGGGTTAGGGTTAGGGTTAGGGTCAGGGTCAGGGTTAGGGTTAGGGTTAGGGTCAGGGTCAGGGTTAGGGTTAGGTTTAGGGTTAGGGTTAGGGTCAGGGTCAGGGTTAGGGTTAGGGTTAGGGTCAGGGTCAGGGTTAGGGATTAGGGCTAGAGGTACGGCTTAGGGTTAGGGTTAGGTTTAGGGGTAGGGGTTAGGGCTAGAGGTATGGGTCAGAGTTAGTGCTAGAGATTAGGGTTAGGGTTAGGGGTTAGGGCTATAGGTATGGGTTAGGGTTAGGGTTAGGGTTAGGTGTAAGGGCTAGAGGTATGGGTCAGGGTTAGGGGTTAGGGCTAGAGGTATGGGTCAGGGTTAGGGTTAGGGGTTAGGGCTATAGGTATGGGTCAGGGTTAGGGTTAGGGTTAGGTGTAGGGGCTAGAGGTATGGGTCAGGGGTAGGGGTTAGGGTTAGGGTTAAGGGTTAGGGTTAGGGTTAGGGCTTAGGGTTAGGGCTAGGGGTATGGGTCAGGGTTAGGGATTAGAGTTAGGGTTAGGGGTAAGGGCTAGAGGTATGGGTCAGGGTTAGGGTTAGGGTTAGGGTTAGGGTTGGGGTTAGGGCTAGGGTTAGGAGTTAGGGGTTAGGGGTTAGGGTTAGGGTTCTGACAGAGCTGCAGACAGAGAGGACCCATGATCACAGAGCAGAGAGCGCAGAGAGAGCCCACCGGGGCAGCAGGGTGGAGGGATCTCGGGCATTTGTGTCCTAGCCTCCTGACTGGGTCCTGTCTCTCAGAATGTGTGGGCTGTCCAACCTACAAACGACAAAGAAGCTCTCACCAAATTTCATTTCCTACATAACAATCTCTATCTGCATGCATGTGTTTATTGGTAATTGCTGGTTGATTGTTTCATCACTGATAAGAGCAATTATCAATAATTAGATGAGAGTTCTTGTTGACCATTTTGTGTTGCCAATTAGCTAACTTTATTTAGGGCCCACTGCTGGTGATGACTTCAGCCAGCAATGACTGACAGCCACAAGCCTCACTGCAGGGTGGGGGGGCAGTGCTCCTCAGAACCCAGCAGGGTCTGTGACAGCACCGTCTGTGACAGCAGGGTCTGTGACAACAGGGTCTGTGACAGCAGCATCTGTGACAGCAGGGTCTGTGCCAGCAGGGTCTGTGGCAGCAGCGTCTGTGACAGCAGCATCTGTGACAGCAGGGTTTGTGACAGCAGGGTCTGTGACAGCAGGGTTTGTGCCAGCAGGGTCTGTGGCAGCAGCGTCTGTGACAGCAGCGTCTGTGACAGCAGGGTCTGTGCCAGCAGGGTCTGTGGCAGCAGCGTCTGTGACAGCAGGGTCTGTGACAGCAGCGTCTGTGACAGCAGGGTCTGTGACAGCAGGGTCTGTGACAGCAGCGTCTGTGACAGCAGGGTCTGTGAGAGCAGGGTCTGTGACAGCAGGGTCTGTGACAGCAGCATCTGTGACAGCAGGGTCTGTGACAGCAGCGTCTGTGGCAGCAGCGTCTGTGGCAGCAGCATCTGTGACAGCAGGGTTTGTGACAGCAGGGTCTGTGGCAGCAGCGTCTGTGACAGCAGGGTTTGTGCCAGCGGGGTCTGTGATAGCGGGGTCTGTGACAGCAGGGTCTGTGACAGCAGGGTTTGTGCCAGCAGGGTCTGTGACAGCAGGGTCTGTGCCAGCGGGGTCTGTGACAGCGGGGTCTGTGACAGCAGGGTCTGTGCCAGCGGGGTCTGTGATAGCGGGGTCTGTGATAGCGGGGTCTGTGACAGCAGGGTCTGTGACAGCAGGGTTTGTGCCAGCAGGGTCTGTGACAGCAGGGTCTGTGAGAGCAGGGTCTGTGACAGCAGGGTTTGTGACAGCAGCATCTGTGACAGCAGGGTCTGTGACAGCAGCGTCTGTGACAGCAGGGTCTGTGACAGCGGGGTTTGTGACAGCAGCGTCTGTGACAGCAGGGTCTGTGAGAGCAGGGTCTGTGACAGTGGGGTTTGTGACAGCAGCGTCTGTGACAGCAGGGTCTGTGACAGCAGCGTCTGTGATAGCGGGGTCTGTGAGAGCGGGGTCTGTGCTGGCAGCGTCTGTGACAGCGGGGTCTGTGACAGCAGGGTCTGTGCCAGCAGCGTCTGTGACAGCAGGGTCTGTGACAGCGTCCAACTTCCTGTTGGGGGGGGGGGGGTGAGCATGTAGAGGGTCTGTCATTGCTGCACTGGAGGGAAAACACGTCCAAGAGCAGCGATGCACACTCAATGCACAAAGACAGACAAAAATGCACTATCACAAACACATATACACAAAGACAGTAACATACATGTGCACGAACACACAAACACACATGCACAAACACAGTAACACACATGTGCCCTAACACACAAACACACATGCGCAAACACAGTAACAAGCTGCTTGTTCCCTGGGTAACCCACTTCACCCTCATAGGATTGATTGACAGCAGGGCAAGATCTGGTCAGTGACACAAGCTCACAGGATGGTGGAGTTCATCGATCAGTGGGAAATAAAGTCGGTAAGTTAGTGATCTGGAGACCTCACTGTGCGCTGGGGCTTGTCTCTGCAGGCTTATGAAACTCTTTCATATGGAGGGGCCATGGCACTGGAAAATGAACCAGTGAGTGGAAACGGTGTCACAGCGATGGTGCCGTGGCGATCTTGCCAAACCCGCGTCACCGCCATGTTGCCGTGGAGACCCTGCCAAACCCGTGTCGCCGCCATGCCAGGTTTGCTGCCATGCGTTGAGAAAAGCGCTCCAAAACGTCCCTGATTGCTGCTCAGTGGTCTCTTTTATTACCCTTTTCCCTCATTTTATTCAAACGGCCCAGCAGACAAATACCACACGAAACAAAGAAGGAAACCAGCAAAAAGGCTGACTATTAAAAAACAAATATTAAAACTACAAACAGGCCTGAAGTTAATATTTCATATCTCACTCTGAAATTATATTCTACCCTCAGCCCCCACCCAGTGTACAGCCCACGCTGCAGGAATGTGCTCTTTTCCTGCAGAACTGGATGATAAAACTTTTAACTTTCATGGACTTTGCTGACAAAATGCTGAGCGACACAGGATATGTTTGTTGTAATCTGCTTGGCTGCTTTGTCCTCTTTTTCTACCGCAGGAGGTGAAGCTGTAACTTATTTTGGGTCTGTTTGTTTGTGTGCACACACCTTTGTTATGCATGTGTGTGCTTGTGTTTGTGTGTGTGTATATGTGCATGTCTGTGTAGTGTGTGTCTGTGTGTTTGTTTGTGTGTGTGTAGCGCCTGTCTGTGTGTGTGAGCATGAGATCCCATTCACCTCCAGCCCAGTTCAAACTGGGTTGAATTTTTTCCCAGCTGTGTAGATTACTCTGATGTCTTCCAGTTATCCACAGTGCTCTTGGAGATGTTTTAATTAGGAAGGCTTTGTTTTTTCCCTGTTGCTGCTTTAATTGACACTGGTCCTGTAAACTCTCACACTACACAGCGCTTGTTACGAGGCCCTGTAAGTGACAGGTGAACAAATTAGGCTGGAGGCTGACAGCAGAACAGACAGTTAGCACGTGTTAACACTGAATGAGGGCAACCCTACAACACATCTCACTTCTGCAACTAGGCAATGAACACAGCCGTCTGACTGCACACTCCTGTGTGTGTTTGGCCAATACAGGCTCCTTATTTACTTACAATCTGCAGAGTATCCAGCACTGCATCAAGTCCATTTACCTACAGCCTACAGAGTATCCAGCACTGCATCAAGCCCATTTACCTACAGAGTATCCAGCACTGCATCAAGCCCATTTACCTACAGTCTACAGAGTATCCAGCACTGCATCAAGCCCATTTACCTACAGTCTACAGAGTATCCAGCACTGCATCAAGCCCATTTACCTACAGTCTACAGAGTATCCAGCACTGCATCAAGCCCATTTACCTACAGTCTACAGAGTATCCAGCACTGCATCAAGCCCATTTACCTTCAGTCTACAGAGTATCCAGCACTGCATCAAGCCCATTTACCTACAGTCTACAGAGTATTCAGCACTGCATCAAGCCCATTTACCTACAGTCTACAGAGTATCCAGCACTGCATCAAGCCCATTTACCTTCAGTCTACAGAGTATCCAGCACTGCATCAAGCCCATTTACCTACAGTCTACAGAGTATCCAGCACTGCATCAAGCCCATTTACCTACAGTCTACAGAGTATCCAGCACTGCATCAAGCCCATTTACCTACAGTCTACAGAGTATCCAGCACTGCATCAAGCCCATTTACCTACAGTCTACAGAGTATCCAGCACTGCATCAAGCCCATTTACCTACAGTCTACAGAGTATCCAGCACTGCATCAAGCCCATTCACCTACAGTCTACAGAGTATCCAGCACTGCATCAAGCCCATTTACCTACAGTCTACAGAGTATCCAGCACTGCATCAAGCCCATTTACCTACAGTCTACAGAGTATCCAGCACTGCATCAAGCCCATTTACCTTCAGTCTACAGAGTATCCAGCACTGCATCAAGCCCATTTACCTACAGTCTACAGAGTATTCAGCACTGCATCAAGCCCATTTACCTACAGTCTACAGAGTATCCAGCACTGCATCAAGCCCATTTACCTTCAGTCTACAGAGTATCCAGCACTGCATCAAGCCCATTTACCTACAGTCTACAGAGTATCCAGCACTGCATCAAGCCCATTTACCTTCAGTCTACAGAGTATCCAGCACTGCATCAAGCCCATTTACCTACAGTCTACAGAGTATCCAGCACTGCATCAAGCCCATTTACCTACAGTCTACAGAGTATCCAGCACTGCATCAAGCCCATTTACCTACAGTCTACAGAGTATCCAGCACTGCATCAAGCCCATTCACCTACAGTCTACAGAGTATCCAGCACTGCATCAAGCCCATTTACCTACAGTCTACAGAGTATCCAGAACTGCATCAAGCTTGGACTCTCCAAAGGTCTCCATATCGGAACAAACACTTGCCATTATGCTAATTTTGAACCTAGAATCTTCAATTTTAGACCAAACACACTCTTTTAGGTCTCAGACACCTTCACAGCTGTCCTTCACACACTGAGGAATCCTGGGTAATGTGTGCTCGTTCTGAAGGACGTCCTGTAGTGTGGAGCATGGCACCGGCAGTGTGGTGTTTCGGCAGAGCTGTGATACAGCTGTGTGCCATCAATGTGTTCACTGTAACTGGGAGAATATGAAACAGTTATTAAACATTACTGCAATCACCATGGTTACATGTAACAACATCAGGAACAAATAGTGCATCCGCACACTCTGTGTCAGCCTGAAGTAATATTTACTTATGAATTATTAATGAGTCTGAACATGGAGCTTCCTCCGAGGGTTTACAGCGATAGGTGTGAAAGCAGAAATAAACATTACCTCCAGTGCGCAGTTATGCTCTGATTGTTCTTGCGAGAAAATTATCATTGGTTTTATCCTAATTTTATGAAGGAGAACAATGTCAACAATTTATTATTGTTTTATTTATTTTCATTATTGAAGTTGTTTTTCTGGTAGTAATATCAGTAGAAGCAGAATCGTGTTACTCTGAAATGACAGACATGATCTTAGATTTCAGGATCAATGAGGCACCATTGATCTGTTGGTTTATTTATCGATTTCTCTGCTTATCTTCAGACTGGGTTCATCAATCACATTCATGGGTACCTTGAAAAACGCAGACAGAGGGAATTGCTCAGGTTTGGTGCTAGTGATTGCTTGAAAGCACAGTCTTTGGGGACAGGACTCTGTTGCAGAACGATTAGCAGACCTGAGGGATGTTTTCCGAGCAGACCTGCACATAGGGGATTTGAGGATGCTAGGTGTCCTGGGTCTCAAACAGCACTGTGCTGGGAGGAGAAAACCACACAGCAAACTCTCTTTCAACATCAATACGGATAATGAAAGCACTGTGTGAAACTGCACAGAAATGTTAAAAGCACAGCGCATTAGCACAGCACATTAGCATGTTATTCTGAAAAAGCACAGGATTCAAAGGTGCTTTAACTCAGGGATATCATAGGATCATGAGTGTGCACTCATGGAAGCAGAGCTAATTAATTGCGTGGGAATTATTGGTTTGACTCATGTGAGAATGGCAATGTAGCTTTTTTAACTCAGAGGAGTATTGATCAGTGTGTGTTAATGGTTTTATGGATTGCAATGCTATTGACTCACTCACACACACACACACACACACACACAGTGCATGCAAACACGTGCACATACACAAAAACTCAAATGTGAAAAAGCTCTATTTGTGCACATACATATGCATGGACACACACACTCTCTGCATGAGCAAAACACACCCTGCACCCATGAGTTAGCGTGGACACATGGAATGAGAGATGAGCTCATAGGTGGCTGGGGACTGATTTGGTTCCCTCACTCAGGCTAATGGGGGCACAGTGTATGCCACAGCCCTGCGTTCTGCAGCTCCCCTCCTCAGGCCTGGACTACAGGGACCACTGCCCAGCTGGGGTGTCTGCACACTCCATTTCCCATCACCCCTACACAAACAGACCCACACAGACTCCATTTCCCATCACCCCTACACAAACATGCCCACACAGACTCCATTTCCCATCACCCCTACACAAACAGACCAGCACAGACTCCATTTCCCATCACCCCTGCACAAACAGACCCACACAGACTCCATTTCCCATCACCCCTACACAAACAGACCCGCACAGACTCCATTTCCCATCACCCCTACACAAACAGACCTGCACAGACTCCATTTCCCATCACCCCTACACAAACAGAGCTGCACAGACTCCATTTCCCATTACCCCTACACAAACAGACCCACACAGACTCCATTTCCCATCACCCCTACACAAACAGACCTGCACAGACTCCATTTCCCATCACCCCTACACAAACAGACCCACACAGAATCCATTTCCCACAGGGACCATTATGCTGCTGGAAGGGTTTGTTCTAATTTGAAGCTATAACAGAATCATGAGTGTGAAGTCTGCAGGAGTGTGATATCAGCCCTACCTGATTTTGCTAATTACCTCATCTCCTAAACCTAGAGGCAGACAAGAGGAGCAGGGCACAGGTGGAACAAATACCTGCAGACCCTTTAGAGAGTTAACCATAACCCTAACCCTGCAGTTCTCCTGACCTGGAGCTGGTGCGCTGGCTTTAGAATAATGGCCGACATTTTGAACATTATTAAGATGGCAGAATAAGGCACCCCTGTTTGGATCCATTGTGGTTGTACGCACCCTATTCCTGTTTCTGCTATCCCGTGCACAGACAAAGTGTTTTACAAGCTCAGGAGTCCTGATGGTTCTGCTTCCTCTGATCTCTGTCCGCCGTGCAAATTCTGTGCTTGTGTGGACATTATTTTAGTATTAAAACATATTACTTAAACATTAGTTTAAACTCTCAGACCAAATAACATCAACACATTGCATATGATTTCAGAATAAACGTCACGCCACCCCGGGATGAGACACTCCTGTGCTCCTGTGCTCCAGCTTTTGCTGAGTCACACGCAGTTCTTCATTAATCAGGTTTAAAACATTTCAGGCTGATGAAATCTAATCCGCAGAGCCAGATTCATAACCCGCCTGAGCGCAGAGGTTTGGTGATGCTGTGACTGTAGAGCACAGAGGTTTGGTGATGCTGTGACTGTACAGAGGTTTGGTGATGCTGTACAGTGTAGAGGTTTGGTGATGCTGTGACTGTAGAGCACAGAGGTTTGGTGATGCTGTACAGTGCAGAGGTTTGGTGATGCTGTGACTGTAGAGCACAGAGGTTTGGTGATGCTGTACAGTGCAGAGGTTTGGTGATGCTGTGACTGTAGAGCACAGAGGTTTGGTGATGCTGTACAGTGCAGAGGTTTGGTGATGCTGTACAGTGCAGAGGTTTGGTGATGCTGTACAGTGTAGAGGTTTGGTGATGCTGTACAGTGCAGAGGTTTGGTGATGCTGTACAGTGTAGAGGTTTGGTGATGCTGTACAGTGTAGAGGTTTGGTGATGCTGTGCAGTGCAGAGGTTTGGTGATGCTGTACAGTGTAGAGGTTTGGTGATGCTGTACAGTGTAGAGGTTTGGTGATGCTGTACAGTGCAGAGGTTTGGTGATGCTGTACAGTGTAGAGGTTTGGTGATGCTGTACAGTGCAGAGGTTTGGTGATGCTGTACAGTGCAGAGGTTTGGTGATGCTGTACAGTGTAGAGGTTTGGTGATGCTGTACAGTGCAGAGGTTTGGTGATGCTGTGACTGAATATTTTCTAGCTAAGGAGAAAATAAGACACAAATAAGCAGCAGAAAATGACTGGGTATTGTGTGACCAGGATAAACCCTGCAACAGCATTCAAATGAAACATATCCCATTTCAATCTCAAATGAGGAAAAACACAACATACAATCCAAATCATACCAAGAGAAATGTATAATGAAAAATACAAAGGCACAACTGAGAAATAACTGGACTGTAGCAGGTAAGAAACTGGAACGTAAACACCACTAGCTAAAGAACAGAATCAGATTGGTGGCTGCAATTTACAAATTCTAACAATAAAAATGAAAGAATGTAAGAAAAAGCAATTATCTAGCCCCATTAATCATCATTATCGCCGATAAAAAAGCAAGCTTTAAAGCAAAAATAATAACACTTTCCATTGATAATAAAACTCAAAATCAACGTCCCCTTCCGTCTGGGAATGGAAAAGGTGAGCCTGTAGCAGTCTACTGAGTGGAAAATCTATTCCAGAGTTTGCATGATGTTGATGTAACAAAGGTAATGTGGTTAAACACAACTACTGCACAAAAATATAGAAGTTATTGATCCTCCCAATATACACAGTGAGTGAGAAAATCATAGATAAATGTTAGTTGTTGTAAACAATAGCCTACGTCTAAAGTGTTTTCACCTTTTACCTTTTACCAGCTGAGCACGTGCACAGATGTGAACAGTGGAGAATGAGAGGACGGAAAGGGGGGTCTGTGTCAGTGCATGCTGATAACACCCTGCGCTTCCCGGTGTGTTTACCTGCTTCAGGCTTGCGCTGCCTGCGCAGTCACAACCTCTTTGAGCGAGAGCGCCTTCCTGAGCGGCAGTTCCATTAAAAACATGCGGAACAAACAAACATTAAAGCAGAGTCCCCCTGGAGACTACGTGAACTATTTAGCACAGAGAGTGAGAGAGAAAATATAATGTGAGTACAAAAGAGAAAGCCGAAACTCCCGATGTGGATAATTTGCGTACAGAAATGGCTTTCCACGTGCACCTGTGAAACGGCAGCCAATGAGGCCCATTTCTCCACGGCAGATGGAACTTTCAAACAATGCTGTTATAATTCCAGATGAAAGCAGCTTTTCTGTAATCTACACAAACCATCTGCACACCAATGGTATGTTACATTATTGATAAACACTACACAGGAGTGGTTGAAAATGTAGGTTTTTAAAACAAACTTTTTTTAAATTACTTATGCATGATGTGCAGGCCCTCCAGGACTGGAGTTTTAAACCTGCAGACACTGCAGACAAAACAGGACTGGGCTAATACTCTGGTCTCTTATACCCTCACTTTGGGTTGCCATGGTAATCTTGGTTGATAGGAGTGCAAAAGAAGACTGGGCTGTTACTCGGGGTTGCCATGGTAACCTCAGCATCCTCTGATTCCCACACTGCTTCACGTGTGCTCAGCCAAGGACCTCGTTGACCCGTTGCCCCTGACAACCCTAAATCCAGCCGTAATTGTGTGCTGTGGTGCTGGTGCCCAGGAGAGGGGCTCTCAGCAACGCGCCATCGGAGAGCTCCCTGAGACGATTTTAACAACAGGAACACACGTTATGAATAAAAGGAGATCTTTGTTTTCATCCTCTGGCAGAAACGGAAAAGCATATTTAATTTATTTCAAATTTAATCATGTTTGAAAGCATCAGTAGTGTAAGAAACATGTTTTAAATGTAGTCCTTCATGGCATTTTGAATAAACTTTATTTGTCTCAGAGCCATGAAGCAGTACAGAACTGATGATCTGGCTTTGTGTTCATGAATGAAACAAAAAATATGAAGCTTTTTACAGTGTCTGTGTAACAGTACTTTAATATATCAGACTCTGGATCTCCAAAACATCAGAACTAACCAAGAATGGCTCCATCAAGGGGTCTACAACACTGCAGGAGAAGCAGTATTTGCATGGACCCACGGCGTGATAAAGCATGCCTTTTCCCAGCGTTCCACAGCGTGATAAAGCATGCCTTTTCCCAGTGTTCCACGACGTGATAAAGCACGCCTTTTCCCAGTGTTCCACGACGTGATAAAGCATGCCTTTTCCCAGTGTTCCACGACGTGATAAAGCACGCCTTTTCCCAGCGTTCCACGGCGTGATAAAGCACGCCTTTTCCCAGCGTTCCACGGCGTGATAAAGCACGCCTTTTCCCAGCGTTCCACGGCGTGATAAAGCACGCCTTTTCCCAGCGTTCCATGACGTGATAAAGCACGCCTTTTCCCAGTGTTCCACGGCGTGATAAAGCACGCCTTTTCCCAGCGTTCCATGGCGTGATAAAGCACACCTTTTCCCAGCGTTCCACAGCGTGATAAAGCACGCCTTTTCCCAGTGTTCCACGGCGTGATAAAGCACGCCTTTTCCCAGTGTTCCACGGCGTGATAAAGCACGCCTTTTCCCAGCGTTCTGCTCTGAGTCTGGGAGGCCAGGCTGCATCGATAGGGAAGAGTGATGAGTGATTTCCCTGCTTAATTATGCACCTTTCATCAGCCTCAAACGACAACTGCCTGGGAACACTGCTCCCGAACACATGCCAGCTAAAGTCGCATAATTAAAATTTTAATTTACCTTCATACTCTTCAAATCAAACAGCACCCTGGGTGGTGACTGTAATACCCCCTCAATGACTGTGTCAGATTAAGTACAAATGTTCCCCAAAGAGCCAGGTGTATTTATTTACCTGCTCATTAATCTGTGTATTTGTTTACCTTCTCATGTATCTGTGTGTTATTGACCTGTACGTTTACCTGTGTATTTCTTTACATGCAGACGCTTGGGTGTGACTGACAGGTGAGGCTGTTTTACACTGATGGTCCTGCAGTTTGCATAAACTCCAGCTGCCTTAAAGCCAAATGCTACGAACCCATCAATCAAAGAGAATTATGGGGTGGCAGTGGAGGACCATCCTCAGCTTCATCGATCAAATGAATGAATGACTGAATGAATGAATGAAGGAATAAATGAAGGAAGGAATGACTGAACTGGTGAACTGAGCAGCAGGTTGCTGTTTCATTCTCCAGAGAGATGCGCAATGCTGCTGACGTCATTCTGCTGCTCCCGCCCCCTCAGGCTCGGCCTCATGGGGGGTGGGGGTGGGGGGATAAGGAGTAACGGAAGGATGAAGCGCCATACCCCCCCCCCGGGTCAGCACTCCCACTTGCATGACGTCCCTGAGTGAGGGACTTGTAGAGTGCGCTGTGGATTCATGTGTACAGCGGCAATAATGACTGACTATTCCCGCCTAAAAATACACAACCATTGAAAACCAGGAGGGCTGTGCTGGAAGAAACAGCTTCATCAGCCTGGTGCTTTTCTCTGCAATGCGAACACTGGAATTACACATATTCCTGTAAACTGTATCACCGACAGGGACAGTCCAATCTTATCTTCCCTCTTAATAAACGAAACATTTCTGAAGCACAGATCGGTTTGTTGTGCAATGATCGGTTTATTGGAGGCAATAATGCAACTTTCTGTACTAAGGCACAGTCTGAGTCCAAAATGCACTTAATTAAAACTGTTTGCAATAAAAACTGGCAAAGGGGATTAGGCTAATTTTGTTAAATCAACAGTACAATTGTTCAAAGTGCAGAATTGAAAGCCAGCGGACAGTATCCCAGAGGGTGAATGGTTTATGTAAATGTTGTTATGACCCTGAGATTAACGGCTGTGCACTGGAGTGGTGTGTGTCACTTTGTACTCACCCTCCATCAGAATGAATGAAAGCCAAATCACCTGCTCCGGTGTCAGGACACGTAACTTTGCAAAGCTAAACATCTTAAGTACATTTGCTCATGTTGTTCTGCAAATACTTTGTGCAGTTAAAATATCCACAGAGGACAAGGGGATTTGATGATACTAATCAAATAATTGAATAACAACATTTATTCTTTCAAAGTGAAGTAAACTGCAGCATAAGAAAAGGTAATTAATCAGGATAGTGAGGGTGTCACCTGATCTCAGAACAGTGTGTTTGGGTTAGGGTTAGGAATGATATGAGCAGAAAAGAGGAAAAATGTTTTCTCTTCATGCCCTCTTTAAAAGACTCTCCACAACTTTCCAATAATCGCCTATGGTAAAACTGCAGAACTGTCTGAATCGAGTCTAATCAGATGTATTTGTACAGCACATTTCACAGCCTTTGCCAGGAGGATGCCGTGGGGAGGAGCCAGGCTTCAGGGCCGAACCCCACCCCCCCGACTCACCGGGTGCCTGCCAATAAACTGACAGGTTTAACAATGAAATAGACACCAGAGCAGGAGTGACTGTGTGTGGAGTACCGTGCAGGCCAAGTCCTATCCTAATGCACCGGTGCACAGGCACACTGTAACTGCACAGAGGGCACACTTTAACTGCACAGAGGTCACACTGCAACCGCTCAGAGGGCATACTGTAACTGCACAGAGGGCACACTGCAACCACACAGAGGGCACACTGTAACTGCACAGAGGGCACACTGTAACCGCACAGAGGGCATACTGTAACTGCACAGAGGGCACACTGTAACCGCACAGAGGGCATACTGTAACTGCACAGAGGGCACACTGTAACCGCACAGAGGACACACTGTAACTGCACAGAGAGCACACTGTAACCACACAGAGGGCATACTGTAACTGCACAGAGGGCATACTGTAACTGCACAGAGGGCACACTGTAACCGCACAGAGGGCATACTGTAACTGCACAGAGGGCACACTGTAACCGCACAGAGGACACACTGTAACCGCACAGAGAGCACACTGTAACCACACAGAGGGCATACTGTAACTGCACAGAGGGCACACTGTAACCACACAGAGGGCACACTGTAACCGCACAGAGGGCATACTGTAACTGCACAGAGGGCACACTGTAACTGCACAGAGGGCACACTGTAACCGCACAGAGGGCACACTGTAACTGCACAGAGGGCACACTGTAACTGCACAGAGGGCACACTGTAACCGCACAGAGGGCATACTGTAACTGCACAGAGGGCACACTGTAACCACACAGAGGGCACACTGTAACTGTGCAGAGAGCACACTGTAACTGCACAGAGGGCACACTGTAACTGCACAGAGGGCACACTGTAACTGCACAGAGGGCACACTGTAACCACACAGAGGGCACACTGTAACTGTGCAGAGAGCACACTGTAACTGTACAGAGGGCACACTGTAACTGCACAGAGGGCACACTGTAACCGCACAGAGGGCACACTGCAACTGCATAGAAGGGCCAAATTGTGCAAGATAATTAAACCCCAACAACAACTTGCCCCTGTGCTCTGAGTGTGACAGACAATTTTCCTGACTCATTTCTGTAATGCATGGTGGTGCCTCTGTAATCAATCCTGTGGCACTCACCGCAGCAACGTTTGGTGTTATTACGCTTTATATTTCCTCCTGATGAGACCCAAGCATGGCTCAGATCCCGGCCGAGGACATGGTTAATAGCGCGTGCGTGTTTTCAGATGCCTGCTAACTGGCAGAGTAATGCTGGGGAACGTCTCATCATGAAGACATGAAGACTGAAACCAGTCATCTCAAAATGGAAACACATTCAGTGAGACGAGATCAAGACATGAAGGAAAGCATAAGGTTTGGACAACCTTTCAAATAAGAATTTAAAATATGAGCAAAAAATACACTCAGGCTTAATCTGGGTGATTTCAGCTCTAACTCGTCCAGCCCCAGCACTGTTTCTTTCCCTGTAAGAGGTTACACGCTTCACTACAAACACCTTTGTAAATGAAACGATAGTCAAAGTCCACAGCCTATTCTATTGTATAGGTAAGGAAAAAATACAAACAAGAACTGAAAATGATGGTAGTAGAGGATACTACCGACTGCTCGCTACTGCACACTGGAAATCTAACATTCTGCGGGAAAATTGTTACCATCTCTCTCTCTCTCTCTCCCACACTCCTCAGCTTCTCTTCCCACCTCCTTCGTATTCACTCACACTTGCTCTCAGATCTGGTCGGTTTTTATCCACACTGACTCCGGAGTATAGCAACGTGCGCGCGCGTAGTAACCAAGGCTGGCTGCGGAGAAAAAAGCGCGAGAAGTGCAGAAAGGGGAGCGCGAGTCAGTTCAAATATTGCGGATACCTGTAACAAGTGAGAGAGACGTCACTCCACAACAGGAGCGCGTGTGAGTGTGTATTGAATGTGCCGCAGTAGTGAGCGCACCACCTACACATATACCCACGCGCGCATATAACACAGTTGACGATAAACTTGGGAGCTCCGTGCGTCGACAGATCTCGCACTGAGATATTTATTTAAAAAAATGATAATCGTCGCGGATGGCTGTGTCCTGCTTATTGGGGATATGCTTCTGGGAATTCTATGAGAACTGGTCGACTCCAAGTTTGTCGTCTTTGCTTTCTGCTGCCGTTGGGAAGATATCAGACAAAGAAGAGTTCAGGATGAGTCGCGCAGGACTGTTGCTTGGTTACTTTGTGGTGAAAGTTCTGGCGCTCGTGTGCAACGCGGAGGGGGAGCCCGGGCAGCAGCAGCTTGAGGGGTTCGTGATGGTCTCGGCCAACGACTCCCGAGAAGCGGAGGGATTACCAGAGCCGCCGCACATAGAGGACCGGTGCCGGGGTTACTACGATGTGATGGGCCAGTGGGACCCGCCATTCGTGTGCAGGACCGCCAGTTACCTGTACTGCTGCGGCACCTGTGGCTTTAGGTTCTGCTGCGCGTACAAGACCTCGCGCCTGGACCAGAGCAAGTGCAGTAACTACGACACCCCCCTGTGGATGATGACTGGGAGACCCCCCTCCAAGAAAAATGACCGGACTCACGACCCCACCAGGGATAAAACTAACTTAATTGTCTACATTGTTTGTGGAGTAGTGGCTATCATGGCGCTCGTGGGAATATTCACCAAACTCGGTCTGGAGAAGGCGCACAGACCCCACAGAGAGAATATGACCAGGTAGGCAGGTAGAGCAGTGCGCTGTGCCCGCAGCTGCTTCTGGGCTGCGTACGCTGCGCACTCCTTGTGTGTCTTGCTCAAGAAACACTGCACGGGCAGAGAAAGTTGTTGGGGGGGGGGGGGGGGTCTATTAAGACTAAACGCGAAGGCTGTAAAAAGTCGCCTCTTTACTACCCATTCACTGAAATATGAATATATAACTTGGATTCTAAGGCAAAACTGAGTAGGCGTTGCGCATCCAACTTCGCTGACGTTTTCCATATAGAATGTGCCTGTTTATACTTAATGGTAAACATAATTATTCAGACCGAGCAACTCGAGGAAAAGACCATTTTCAGAACATGTTGGGGACAAAGAAGCCGCACTTCGTAAGGCGCGCATTGATTGTGTATTCGTGTATTCATGGTTCTTAAACACAAACACCGTCACCCGTTATGTACCGTACCCACACGCCACTAAGGTTGTGCTGATGCGGAATTGATTGTAGGGAATGGAAAACTGTCATCACAAAAGGCTCAAATTACAACCTATAAAGTGATTTCGTACCAAGAAAATATTTGTTTACGAGTAAATAGCAAAATGCAATACCAAATACTCAGACATGAGCACGGTTTGTCTCACACCTTTATTGGTTCAATATCAATATACTATAAAACCATTTTACTGAGTTAAGTAGGAACTGTGTTTCGCATCACCGGCTGCTAGCAAACTTATTTTTCTTTAAATCTTGAGAGTTATTTCGCGTGTGGCTTTGTTGCCATGGTGATTCGAATATGTCACACAAACTGAATGTGCCACAAGTTGGACTTAATTGGATGTGTTATCATCACCAAATATCGCCAGAAGTCAAAGAGAACTGGAGTGATTCCTAAGTGAATCAATCTCATTTTGCAAACCAAATCGTTTGGAAGAGCTACTGGCTTTCTGTGGGTCCGCATTGCAGTTAGTATAACAGAGCTGATAAACAGCCGATGGAGGGAACGACGTTGCAGTTACTCCAAGTTGTGATGACAATCAGCTTACAGTTTGAACAACACCAATTGTAATGTAACTGTATTATTTAGTAACACGTGATGCAATGTGTGTACACACACCGAAGGTGTACCGTGCACTAACAGTGACGACACAACGAAACAATGTCTCTAGTTTCAGGCAATTTCAAACACCACAATGCAATCACAGTTCAACCATTGAAAATCGATGCTGAAACGATCAAATCCTCGGAATCTGAAAAGCAATATCTACCGCAACTACACCTTCAAAACCATGGCCAGACCTCTGTGCATACAATGAGCAATTTATAATACCATCAGGACAAACTGAGCTGCACAAACTACTTGTTTATAGCAGTTGTGCTGCAATGTGCAGGGAATCCATGGCAACCATCATTGCATTTTTTTTTCAAATACACCTATTTTTCAAACACTCTATAAAACAAACAAGCACTCTTTTATTATTCACTGAATTGAAACTTTAAAGACTGTCAATCTAATGACTTTTAAAGCGATTACAGAGAGCGGCGTGAGGCAGTAATGTTAATGACCCGACTCTGTGGCGAAGCTCATTCCCTCTGGCGCGCACAGCGATGGACATTTACGGCCGCGTCATTAAACTGTCGCTGCTCCTGCAGGCTGTAGTCTGTATTGTGGGCTTTGTAATATGAACAATGTTCCCTTTTAAAATCAATGGATAGTGCAGCCCTGTCGATAGGGCCACTTCTTTGACCCGTGCGCGATGAATAATGCGTACTGCTTAAATATGACTACCAGTCACTAACGAACCGTCCCTCCGAGCGACCCATGATTTTGTTTATTGCCGCTTATTGCGTGTGTTACATTTCTTCTATCTCCTCCCACCCTCGCATGCTCTGAGTACCGCGGTACGCCACTCTCCCCCAGTGACACAGGACAAGAGCTATCCGCCCCCCGCCACACATGCACCACGCAGATGAAACCCATCCCCTTACTTATCGACCTTTTCTGGGTCACTGAAACAGTGTTGATTTAATAAACTGTCTCCTACATATTGAGGATTCAAGAAAAACGATTCATTTTTTTTTTTCTGGCGCTTACTTTCTTAGCCGCAGAAAATAAAGCCATATTGTAACTGGGTGCGAGTGAGCATACTTACAACAGAAGATTTTCGCAACACTTTTGATCACAAGACATTCACGGGTATAATTCAGTATCTGCAGCATGGGGTCTGTCCCTGAAGTCACCATGGCAACCAAATTCCTTATGATGATTCCCAAACTGTTTAGCTTGCTGACCCCCTAAAATCAGCATCATTTGGCTGAGGACCCTCTCTCCCGTCTATTGCCTGTATTCAGCACCCTCTCCATGACCCAGTGGTTCTGAGGCACGTTATTATGTGGACATGCTTCTGAACAATGGCCATATCAGGGATGTGTAAAATGTGCAGTTGTTCTGTGCAAAGTTTAGAAGGGGAAACATCATAATGTTATCAGGGATATGCAAACTGATGCCTTATTTTTATATTTACATCTCTAAAAACTATACAAGCAAAAATACTTTAGCCTTTTGAAGCCTACTGAGTGTTTCCATGCTTTGTAATGCCCCTTTCCATTTCAGGAAGATACTGGGCAGCTGTGCATGCGGTGTACACAATTCTGCTCAAAACTCACTGCCCCTATATGAATGCTATGAACAATGGCCATTTCGTGAGGTGTAATATTCCTCCCCCAGGAATGCCAGTACCCCAGGTTATCTGTGTCAGTAGCTCTCTGCTCCAGTATTAGCGCAGTGCTCCTGGTTATCTGTGTCAGTAGCTCTCTCCTCCAGTGTTAGTTCAGTGCTCCTGGTTATCTGTGTCAGTAGCTCTCTGCTCCAGTATTAGTGCAGTGCTCCTGGTTATCTGTGTCAGTAGCTCTCTGCTCCAGTGTTAGCGCAGTGCTCCAGGTTATCTGTGTCAGTAGCTCTCTGCTCCAGTGTTAGCGCAGTGCTCCTGGTTATCTGTGTCAGTAGCTCTCTGCTCCAGTATTAGCGCAGTGCTCCTGGTTATCTGTGTCAGTAGCTCTCTGCTCCAGTGTTAGTGCAGTGCTCCTGGTTATCTGTGTCAGTAGCTCTCTGCTCCAGTATTAGTGCAGTGCTCCTGGTTATCTGTGTCAGTAGCTCTCTGCTCCAGTATTAGTGCAGTGCTCCTGGTTATCTGTGTCAGTAGCTCTCTGCTCCAGTGTTAGTGCAGTGCTCCTGGTTATCTGTGTCAGTAGCTCTCTGCTCCAGTATTAGCACAGTGCTCCTGGTTATCTGTGTCAGTAGCTCTCTGCTCCAGTATTAGTGCAGTGCTCCTGGTTATCTGTGTCAGTAGCTCTCTGCTCCAGTATTAGCGCAGTGCTCCTGGTTATCTGTGTCAGTAGCTCTCTGCTCCAGTGGTAGTGCAGTGCTCCTGGTTATCTGTGTCAGTAGCTCTCTGCTCCAGTGTTAGCTCAGTGTTCCTGGTTATCTGTGCAAGTAGCTCTCTGCTCCAGTGTTAGCGCAGTGCTCCTGGTTATCTGTGTCAGTAGCTCTCTGCTCCAGTGTTAGTGCAGTGCTCCTGGTGATCTGTGTCAGTAGCTCTCTGCTCCAGTGTTAGTGCAGTGCTCCTGGTTATCTTTGTCAGTAGCTCTCTGCTCCAGTGTTAGTACAGTGCTCCTGGTTATCTGTGTCAGTAGCTCTCTGCTCCAGTGTTAGTGCAGTGCTCCTGGTTATCTGTGTCAGTAGCTCTTTGTTCCAGTGTTAGCACAGTGCTCCTGGTTATCTGTGTCAGTAGCTCTCTGCTCCAGTGTTAGCGCAGTGCTCCTGGTTATCTGTGTCAGTAGCTCTCTGCTCCAGTGTTAGTGCAGTGCTCCTGGTTATCTGTGTCAGTAGCTCTCTGCTCCAGTGTTAGTGCAGTGCTCCTGGTTATCTGTGTCAGTAGCTCTTTGTTCCAGTGTTAGCGCAGTGCTCCTGGTTATCTGTGTCAGTAGCTCTCTGCTCCAGTGTTAGTGCAGTGCTCCTGGTTATCTGTGTCAGTAGCTCTCTGCTCCATTGTTAGCTCATTGCTCCTGGTTATCTGTGTCAGTAGCTCTTTGTTCCAGTGTTAGCACAGTGCTCCTGGTTATCTGTGTCAGTAGCTCTCTGCTCCAGTGTTAGTGCAGTGCTCCTGGTTATCTGTGTCAGTAGCTCTCTGCTCCAGTGTTAGCGCAGTGCTCCTGGTTATCTGTGTCAGTAGCTCTCTGCTCCAGTGTTAGTGCAGTGTTCCTGGTTATCTGTGTCAGTAGCTCTCTGCTCCAGTGTTAGTGCAGTGCTCCTGGTTATCTGTGTCAGTAGCTCTCTGCTCCAGTGTTAGCTCAGTGCTCCTGGTTATCTGTGTCAGTAGCTCTCTGCTCCAGTGTTAGTGCAGTGCTCCTGGTTATCTGTGTCAGTAGCTCTCTGCTCCAGTGTTAGTGCAGTGCTCCTGGTTATCTGTGTCAGTAGCTCTCTGCTCCAGTGTTAGCGCAGTGCTCCAGGTTATCTGTGTCAGTAGCTCTCTGCTCCAGTGTTAGCGCAGTGCTCCTGGTTATCTGTGTCAGTAGCTCTCTGCTCCAGTGTTACCTCAGTGCTCCTGGTTAGCTGAAACCTTATGGAGTGGCTCAGTCAGTAAAGGCTGGGCACTATAGAGAGGCTCATTAAGCTGGAAAGACCCAGAGGAAGTAATCCTCTGTTTCGATCAAAAGCTGTAAAATGCCATGGTGAGATAGACACCATGTATCTCTTATTTTTGCCTCTGGCATTTGGAAAGATGTGTGAATGGAAAAACCCCGTTCTCAGCATTGCAGTGTTTGATTGTTATGACGTCTCCTGTGGCAGCCGTCATCTTATTGATTTCATGGCTGTTAATACCTGTTTTTCATTCATATTGAAGTGCTCACAAAATTACCCCCCCCAGAGTAAATCACATCACATGTGCTTATGTAATCTATCTGTACGACCTCCTCCCATGATCTTGTAGGGCCCAATTTAGCATATTCATTCAAACTAACCTGCAAAAATGAACTATCCCTGCATCTTTCAATTTTAACATATACTGCCCTCATTAGTTATTCACCCTGTACATTTTTTCACATTGTAATGGTTTTGGATATGTTTTTGATGATGATAAAATATTTAGTGATGTTTTTCTGACCATGGCTCAAGCCTGGTAGCTTCAGAGGCTGAACCGGGGTCAGTGTTTTTCACAGGCCAAAAGTCTACACCACCTCTAAGGTGCAGGTATAACTTTCACACCTGTGTTACCCTCTGACTCCTCAGGACATGGTGCTGGCTCCTCCCCCTCCCTCTGTAAGGCTGTCTCTGTGTGTGAGATTAATGACACGCTCAGATCACATGCTCTCTGGGTATCTGCTCCAACCTTCCTAGTGCAGACATGCCAAGACGACATCATGTATGGCCCACAGTCAGTCAATGCGCTCTATGTGTATAAGGGCACATATTCTTCTGCTTTAGAATGAAAAGAACAAACTCCAAAGGATGTGTCTGTTTCTCGAATATAAATATAATTTACTCACAGAAAGAATATGTTATGTGTAAAGTCTGTTTTGACTGAATTACATTTGTCCTCAAAGAAACCCTCTTAACAGGGCACTGGCCAGTGTGATATAACCAATAGGCTCTCTCCCCAGTGTGATATAACCAATCAGCTCTCTCCCCAGTGTGATATAACCAATCAGCTCTCTCCCCAGTGTGATATAACCAAACAGATCTCTCCCCAGTGTGATATAACCAAACAGCTCTCTCTCTGCAGGGCCCTGGCCAGTGTGATGCAGCAGCAGATGCCGGGTTCGAGAGATGGCCTGGAGAGGGAGGTCACCGTTGGGGCGCAGGGGGGCCACTATGAGAGCATGCAGGCCCGGGCCAGCAGCCTCCGTAAGTCAGCTGTGTGTCCTGCATCTCTACCTGCACCTGCGCTGCCTCATCCCAGCGTTTCACTCAGCAGCCAAAGCACAGCCTTTGCTTCCAATATCAACATCATCATGTCTGTATAAGTATGACTATTTTGGCCATAAAAGTCTATTTTTCAATCTCTCAAACAGTCATAATGTTATGGACTCACATAGATTACTGGTGTGACATGAGCTGTCCTGTTTGTAAAGTTACCAAACAAATGAAGGGGGGGGGGGTTACTTTTCTAAGTAGTTCAGTGAACTTCTGCATCGTCAGTCTCTGCTACTGTGTTTCCTCTGGTAAAATCAGGAAGTGATTCTGGCTGGAATGGAATTTGAACACTGGAAAATGACTACATGTCTTCAGTTTCACTTCTCTGTTTAGTTCCAGCTTTGACACCTTTTGTTAAATACATTTTCTGGTTTGGTTTAGTTGCTGGCTGTTCTCCTGTATTTGCTGGCTGTTCACCTGTATTTGCTGGCTGAGCCCCTGTAGTGGCTGGCTGTTCACCTGTAGTTGCTGGCTGAGCCCCTGTAGTGGCTGGCTGTTCACTTGTAGTTGCTGGCTGTTCTCCTGTAGTGGCTGGCTGTTCACCTGTATTTGCTGGCTGAGCTCCTGTAGTGGCTGGCTGTTCTTCTGTATTTGCTGGCTGAGCTCCTGTAGTGGCTGGCTGTTCTCCTGCAGTTGTTGTCTGTTCTCCTGTAGTTCAAGAGAACAGAAACTGCATTTAGCATCTGACATGTGCACGAGGCACTGAGGGTGATGTCCTGCTTCAGCTTCAGGAACTGCGCCACGTCTTCCTTAGGTGACCGTATCTCTGGTTGAGCGGGACGGCAGGTGACAGCAGGGATTGGCCACCTGGTGTAGAGCTAAACCCCCGGCACACCCTGATTACATCAAAATCACCTTAACCCTTCCTAGGGAGAAGCGCTGTTCTGTGATGATGATAATAATAATAATAATAATAATAATGCTGATTTAAAACCCCTCCATCTCCATATGACCTGCAAAATGGATTTCCACCTGAAGATGGGCGAGGGGGTTGATTAAATTCTGGGGGCCACATTATTATAAATGTGTTGGATTCATCTGCTTCTCATTATTTGTGGGGGGATTGAATAGCACAGCCCCTTAAACCAAATTAGCACTTCTGACTCAATCCAGCAGGGAGTTCATGCGGGAAAAAAAAAGGTTTCATGGTCATCTGACAGTCTGTTTCAGAGTGTGTGAACAGAGGCATGGCTCTGCATTACCTACAGAACATGATAACCCCATTGAGCCAGGAGCCACAATGACATGCTAATGAGGAGAGCCAGCCCTGCTGCTATGGTGATGAGTGATCAGCACTGAAACAGACAGAGGCAGGGCACTGCATTACAGAGCCTAACACTGTGCATTACAGAGCCTAACACTGTGCATTACAGAGCCTAACACTGCACATTACAGAGCCTAACACAGTGCATTACAGAGCCTAACACTGTGCATTACAGAGCCTAACACTGCACATTACAGAGCCTAACACAGTGCATTACAGAGCCTAACACTGCGCATTACAGAGCCTAACACTGTCCATTACAAAGCCTAACACAGTGCATTACAGAGCCTAACACTGCACATTACAGAGCCTAACACTGTGCATTACAGAGCCTAACACTGTGCATTACAGAGCCTAACACTGCGCATTACAGAGCCTAACACTGCGCATTACAGAGCCTAACACTGCGCATTACAAAGCCTAACACAGTGCATTACAGAGCCTAACACTGCGCATTACAGAGCCTAACACTGTGTAACACACTTAGTGTGTGATTGGGGGTGTGTCTGCAGTGTGGAGAGGTGAGGGCTCGTCGTTATGTGAGAGGGAGGAGCAGGCTGTTGTGACTGGCTGAACAGTTTGGCTTAGTTCAGGGTGAAGAAAAAATGTGAGAAAACAAAAAACAAACTGCACTGTTACAGAAAAACAAACGGCACAGAATGAACAGACCTGTTTAAAGGAGCTACTCAGAAACCTGTGCTACAGAAAGACTCCAGAGCTCGTCACCAGCTCCAGTCTCTCTGAGAGACTGTTTTTCCTACAGAACTTTGCGAGGAGATTCTGAACCAAATCCAGCTGGAGGTTTTTTGAGAAGCCAAATCACACACCAGGTATAATATATATTAAAATGCAAATGAATAAATAAATTATTGGTGAAATGTTGAGGGACTGTGCTGGGCTTGTTGTGTGCCCACAAACACACAACACAACACCACACAAACACACAGCATAACACCACATAAAGACACAGCACTACACCACTCAAACACATAGCACAACACCACGCAAACACACAGCACAACACCACACAAAGACACAGTACTACACCACTCAAACACATAGCACAACACCACACAAACACACAGCACAACACCACACAAAGACACAGTACTACACCACTCAAACACATAGCACAACACCACACAAACACACAGCATAACACCACACAAAGACACAGTACTACACCACTCAAACACATAGCACAACACCACACAAACACACAGCACAACACCACACAAAGACACAGTACTACACCACTCAAACACATAGCACAACACCATGCAAACACACAGCACAATACCACACAAGCAGACAACACAATACTGCACAAACACACAGCACAATGCCACACAGAAATGTCTTCACAGCACCGATCACTGGGAGTTTCATAACAGGATATAAATCAAAACCAGAGAACAGAGAGTGCACACTAAGAGGATGAGGCACAAAAGAAGAACTTTTTAAGTTTTGCGATTATGACTTAAAGATGCTGGTTTGAGGTCCACCCCTGGATCTGGCTCAATCCCAAACGTTCGCTTCAGAGCGTGGGGGTGGACACTTCCTTGCCAAACGTCAGGGAAGTTTGTGAAATATCGATGGTGTGTGTGGATTTGGCGGTTCCAGCGGCTCCAGGCTGTGGAAGACCCAGGCGCCACGTCTGTGATATCGTGATCAATCGAGCCGCAGAAACGTGGCGTAACTCCCTCTGACTGGCTGTCATAAAATGTGCCTGACTGCGCAGTTTCATGGCCGCCGCTGACCTTTACACAGACGCGTGGAACAGAGGTCCGTCCCCCCGCCAAAAGGCCTAAGCCTGACAGAGACACTCCCATCAATCAATATTCCATCAAATTAAAAATATCCAAATTATGACATTATCAAGTTATATGGCATATCTAAAATCCATTTCTCATTTACAATTTCATAAAGAGTTTACATATCAATAACATTTACTGCATAAACACACACTGGAAATGCATTTTTCAGGAACTTATGTATTTCCGCTATATGCAAAATATGTGTGAGAGTGTGTGTGTGTCTGTGTGTGAGAGAGAGAGAAATATGGTTAGTGTGTGTGCCAGTGTGAGTGTGTTAGTGTTTGTGTGTGCCAGTGTGTGTTAGTGTGTGTGGTGCGTGAATATGTTTGTGTGTGTGATTGTGTATGTGTGCATAGCCTACAGTCAGGGCTGGGAGAGGATGTTTTTGCCAAGGACGATGGCTCCATCGATGAGAGGCGAGCAGAACAGTGGGTTGCCAGGTAATAGCTCCATTATGTGGAAACGTCCTTACATAACTCCCCCTCTCAGCGCATGGGATCCGCAGGGAGGGGGAGTAAAACCACAGACACAAAGAAGTGCCCTGGCAGGGGGAACGCACTACAGAGCTGCCAGCCACTGTGTGTATGTGTGTGAGTGAGTGTGCGTATATGAGTGTGTGTGTGTGCGAGTGAGTGTGTGTGAGTGCGCGAGAATGCGTGTGTGTTAAAATTGAGTGAGTGAGTGCGTGTGTTAAAAAGTTTATGTGTGTTCAAACTTGCAGTAAAATTTACAGTAACCATGGAAATGAAATTATAACTTTACCTCCATGTTTTTTTAATATTTACATACAAACAGACCACTGACATGCTTCAGCCTGCCTAAAACATTCAGACAGACGGACGGACGCCATTTTCCAACCAGGCTCCCCAATGGCCCTGTTCTCTCTGCACTGCTGTCCTTCTGCAACCTGTGACAACTTTCCTCTTTCATTATTATCTCAAATAATGGTGATAGGTAGAAATTTCAGTTTAGTATAGTGGTTTGGGAGCTGGGCTTGTAGCTCAGAGGTTACAGTGTAGTATAATGGTTAGGGAGCTGGGCTTGTAGCTCAGAGGTTACAGTGTAGTATAATGGTTAGGGAGCTGGGCTTGTAGCTCAGAGGTTACAGTGTAGTGTAATGGTTAGGGAGCTGGGCTTGTAGCTCAGAGGTTACAGTGTAGTATAATGGTTAGGGAGCTGGGCTTGTAGCTCAGAGGTTACAGTGTAGTGTAATGGTTAGGGAGCTGGGCTTGTAGCTCAGAGGTTACAGTGTAGTGTAATGGTTAGGGAGCTGGGCTTGTAGCTCAGAGGTTACAGTGTAGTGTAATGGTTAGGGAGCTGGGCTTGTAGCTCAGAGGTTACAGTGTAGTATAATGGTTAGGGAGCTGGGCTTGTAGCTCAGAGGTTACAGTGTAGTGTAATGGTTAGGGAGCTGGGCTTGTAGCTCAGAGGTTACAGTGTAGTGTAATGGTTAGGGAGCTGGGCTTGTAGCTCAGAGGTGACAGTGTAGTATAATGGTTAGGGAGCTGGGCTTGTAGCTCAGAGGTTACAGTGTAGTATAATGGTTAGGGAGCTGGGCTTGTAGCTCAGAGGTTACAGTGTAGTATAATGGTTAGGGAGCTGGGCTTGTAGCTCAGAGGTTACAGTGTAGTATAATGGTTAGGGAGCTGGGCTTGTAGCTCAGAGGTTACAGTGTAGTATAATGGTTAGGGAGCTGGGCTTGTAGCTCAGAGGTTACAGTGTAGTGTAATGGTTAGAGAGCTGGGCTTGTAGCTCAGAGGTTACAGTGTAGTGTAATGGTTAGAGAGCTGGGCTTTCTGAAGGGCACAATGAGTGCTTAGACAAAAGTTGAAAGAACATTCAGTCTGACTGGTCTGAATGGAGAATATAAGGTTACTGCCCCTTCTTATGTCTTATGTCGTATTTTGCATTCATTTCAGTGATTGATGAAAAAATATAAGAATATGCTCAAACTGGGAACTCTGTATGGGGGACCACAGCATTTCAACTGCGTATCCCTAATTTCATACTCATTCAGTCATACACACAGTGCTATGCAATTTTAAATATCATTTTATACATGCAATGTTATGTAATTGAAACATAGTTGATGCAATTACATATTAATTCCATGAGAAAGGCATACCCTTCAGGGCTAAAGCAAAGAAATATTTTTAAACTGTGACATTAATATTCTATTGGTGATTTCAGTCATCAGACATCAAAGGCTTATTAAAATGCAAAAGTAAAATGTGTGATATTGACTGGGAGGTTCTGTAGATTTTAAGCTGTGTGTTTATGCCACTCCTGCTACTGCAGTGGAAAAGGACACACAGCAGACTCATTTCACTCCTCCATTTGAGCAGTGTACCTGTGTACTCCTAAACACAAACTAAACATAAAACGCTCCCGTACCTACTCTGTGCTGGATCACCTGACTCTAAACCACGCTCCCGTACCTACTCTGTGCTGGATCACCTGACTCTAAACCACGCTCCCGTACCTACTCTGTGCTGGATCACCTGACTCTAAACCACGCTCCCGTACCTACTCTGTGCTGGATCATCTGACTCTAAACCACGCTCCCGTACCTACTCTGTGCTGGATCATCTGACTCTAAACCACGCTCCCGTACCTACTCTGTGCTGGATCACCTGACTCTAAACCACGCTCCCGTACCTACTCTGTGCTGGATCACCTGACTCTAAACCACGCTCCCGTACCTACTCTGTGCTGGATCACCTGACTCTAAACCACGCTCCCGTACCTACTCTGTGCTGGATCATCTGACTCTAAACCACGCTCCCGTACCTACTCTGTGCTGGATCACCTGACTCTAAACCACGCTCCCGTACCTACTCTGTGCTGGATCATCTGACTCTAAACCACGCTCCCGTACCTACTCTGTGCTGGATCATCTGACTCTAAACCACGCTCCCGTACCTACTCTGTGCTGGATCATCTGACTCTAAACCACGCTCCCGTACCTACTCTGTGCTGGATCATCTGACTCTAAACCACGCTCCCGTACCTACTCTGTGCTGGATCACCTGACTCTAAACCACGCTCCCGTACCTACTCTGTGCTGGATCATCTGACTCTAAACCACGCTCCCGTACCTACTCTGTGCTGGATCATCTGACTCTAAACCACGCTCCCGTACCTACTCTGTGCTGGATCATCTGACTCTAAACCACGCTCCCGTACCTACTCTGTGCTGGATCATCTGACTCTAAACCACGCTCCCGTACCTACTCTGTGCTGGATCATCTGACTCTAAACCACGCTCCCGTACCTACTCTGTGCTGGATCATCTGACTCTAAACCACGCTCCCGTACCTACTCTGTGCTGGATCATCTGACTCTAAACCACGCTCCCGTACCTACTCTGTGCTGGATCACCTGACTCTAAACCACGCTCCCGTACCTACTCTGTGCTGGCCGCGCAGGACCTGCAAGGATCGGAGTGGATTCGTCAGTAAACACACACAAACACACTCTCACACTCTCACACACACACACACACACACACAAAGTGCTCCTAATTACATCTGCTAAAGAGGATGATTTAATTCAGCACATTGTTTGGCCACTGAAATAATTAAAAAACTCATTTTAATATGGTATTATGTTAGGCTGTGATATATACTGTGTGGGTATGATCTGATGAACAGGAACTGTGACAGACACCGAGGCTCTCGCTGCTGCATCCTTCTGTTAAACTCATTTCAGCCAATTAGAATGCACTGCAGCGCAGCCAGTTAGAATGCACTGCAGCGCAGCCAGTTAGAATGCACAGCAGTGCAGCCAGTTAGAATGCACAGCAGTGCAGCCAGTTAGAATGCACAGCAGTGCAGCCAGTTTGAATGCACTGCAGTGCAGCCAGTTAGAATGCACTGCTGTGCAGCCAGTTAGAATACGCTGCAGTGCAGCCAGTTAGAATGCACAGCAGCGCAGCCAGTTA
>JAFBMS010000467.1:0-57500 GCA_019788955.1 Albula glossodonta | reverse complement strand
GATTCACCTTGCTTTGTGTGTGAAGGACATCAGCAGCAGCCTGTCAATCACAGGGAGGTCTGATGGAAGTGAAATATGGACGGCCCAGAGCGTCTGCCACTGCTCCCAATCACCAGTTATGGAGCATCCTTTAACACGTCATTCCGCTCAGAAAACACAGCTAATTTATGGGACATTCAGAATAAGTCTGAAATACATTATCGTGTGTATCTCACACAAGTAGCAGCTTGTTAATATTTTTATTGCACTTGGAATTGAATACATGTAGTGCTGGTTGATAATGTATCACAATACAGGTCAGATGGTTACATAGTTAGAAAAACAAATAATGCATTTATTTGTAAGTGAAATGTATAAACAAATCTTGATTTAGTATGAATTTCAGACAGGAAATAGAATGACAGAATAAGGGCGTAAAGATTGAGCCAATCAGCTACGCTGACGATACTGAGACATGAATATGAAAGGAGGCTAAATTAAAAACATTCCCCTATCACCAGTGATTGATGGAGTAATAATATTAGTAATAACGCTAAAGCACTTTATGAAGCTGAACTGCTGACCTCATGCTTATGTCAGGTTTTATTCAATGTTTGTCCTGCTTCAGCTCAAACGTTATGAAGAGAATAATACATTTTAAAAGTCCATAAATCTCCATCAATGGAACCTGTATTTTTACACCAGCTAACGTTTGCAGTAGATGACGCGCTTAAATTTGAAGAGGAGGCCCCCTGGAAATAGCAGTAACCCGAGTTTTTATAGTGCGAGAGAAGCAGGCAGCTCCTGAGAGCTACGCTTCAGAGAGGCCGCCCCCAGCCTCGCTGCTTTAAAAATAGCCCTGTCTCTGGCAGGTCTTTTTGCGTAGTCCTCTCTGGCTCCTGCGAAACCACAACTCAAAATACTACCTTTCAAAAAATAAAAATGAAATAAATGAAATGCGTGAAGTATTTTAGGTGTGGATGTTTTAAGTCTGACTCACCACAGGGGGCAGCAGAGGTGGTGGGGTGTGTGGGCGGGGCAGGCAGGGGGCTCTGGGCTACATTGCGGTTGGCTCTGCCATGCCCACTCCTCATTCGGGGGAGAATGAGGGGGTGCCCGGATGCCCACGCTGGGAGAGCAGCGGGTCGCATTAGTGTGGTGTGGGGGGGGGGGGGTGGGTTGGCATACTTGGTGGGCAGGTGGCGGGTCACGGATTTTCTTGCAGCTTTGGCCACCTGGTCCTGTGCCCCCCCCCCCCCTCCGGGGGCCTCCCTGCTTTGCCATGCACCTGAGCCCCCCCCCAGTCCCAACAGAACTGGATCCGCACCCACTGCCCACTTTCACCCTGGCGCAGCATGTTATTGGCTCTGAATGGCCTGCCGCTGCATGTGATTGGCTGAAAATGCCCTGGCGCTGCGTGTGACTGGTTTTGTGGCCAAAGAGTGAGTGTCCCTGAGCTGTGCAGGCAGGGTGGGCCAAACATGGCCTGAGCCACAGTCTCATTTAACCAAAACTACATCACTGCCTCCATTTAATTAATATATATATATATATATATATAATCTGTTTATATGGATAAACAGAAAGGTGATGAAGGAGTTAAAGTTACTTGATGATCTTCTCTCTTCATGCTAAACAAATTTACAAACAAATCCCAGAACGCCATTCTTTTTTTTGTTTGGCGCTTGTGTGTATGAGTGTTCATTTCCTCCTATAATCCTGCTTCATTTCGTCCTGGTTTAACTGCTTTGTTGAGACCACAGGAGAAGATAATTGCTGTATCAGATTTGCATCCAGTTAATGCCTGGTGACAGCAGCTGCTGTGGAAACCAAACTGCAGCCCAGCACAGGCACCTCCGTCCCTCTGGGCCAAAGAGCCTCTCAGCAAACAGCCACATCCCGCAGGCCCTATCAGGGCCACAGTGTCCAGCAAAACATACACCTCAAAACATACGGCTCAAAACATAAGCCTCAAAACTATTGCCTCAAAACATACAACTCGAAACATACGCCTCAAACCATACACCCTTAGACATAAGCTGAGAAGCCCTGATCATTTTGCTCAGAGATAAAAGGGGTAAGTCTGCATTAGCCTGACCAGCATCACTGATTCTCTCCCAAAACGGAGAAGCTGCTGCAGTAGCCTGCGTCAAACTCTCCTGGGCAGTGATTTCAGCAGGTACCCACAGCCTGCCTGTGACTGTGTCACTGTCTGGCTTTGTGGAAGCAGACACATGCAACACCGGATTGAACACGGCCGGGCAAAGTTGTTCGAGGGGAAGTTTTACATAAGATTTAATGTACTTCAAGTACTCGCTCTGCAGATGCCAATGAATTTATCTCAGTGATTTGAAATTTAACAGTCAGAAGGATGTGTGATGTATAATGGAGTCACATGACTTGTTTTTATTAGAGAATAATGTGGCATAAACACAGGTGTGTAGATCTGTGTGACTTCTATGCCGTAGATGGAGGAGATGAACGTTTGAAACACTGAGGTTGGAGTATTTGAAGACTGTGGTTAAACCACCGCCTGAGCCATATGGCACAAGCAAAAAACATGGCCCATGAGTTATTACGAGCACAGTGTTAGCACGAGCACACTGACTGAAGTGTCTTCATTCTGTGAACAATAAATGGAGCTACCATGAGGCTACCGCCCAAACTGTTGCCCATTCTGTGAACAGTAAATGGAGTTAGCTGACGCCACCGCCCAACCTGTTTTTCATTCTGTGAGCTGTCTGGAGGACATTCTTTGTTAGCAATCTGTACTAGCTTGTAGTTTCTATGGTGACAGTCCGCAACAGAATTTCCACTTGAAAACAGAGAGATACGGTTGCTGACTAACAGTGGCTGTTTTTTCACCATTCTGTGGAAAACAACGGACGCGGCCAGCTCTAATAATCACAAAAAGGTTCCGATATGAGAGTGAGATTTCTGAGGTTTGTGTAATGTCTGTTTTAGACAAATATACACGGTGAATACATCGATAAATACACTTTTCAGCAGTCTGCTCTGTTGGATCTAGAAATAAAAATGTGTGTTCCAGGTATGCACATGGTTTATGTTTATATGATGGCTTTTTTCAGGAGAAAGTGAGTCAAATTTAGATGAGAGAAATAGAGGCTGTTATCAGCTGATTGTGAAGCTCTGTGAGACGGCATGTTTGGTCTTCTGGCATGGGCTTCCTGCAGACTCTCTCCTATGTCTATAATCATTACAGAAGAACCACCGGAAATTTTTCCAGTTCAGTGGCAGCTTCAACTCAGAGTCAGAAGTACAAACTTATTTTATGAGCAAAGACCATCCCTGAAGCTGGGTGGCATCATGCTATGACAGAGGTAGTGTTTGTCAGGCTCATATTAATGATGTGATAGTTATAAGCCTGATTCGTGAGGCTATTGAGAAAGAGCTCATAGGCTGTTCATTTGAGACGGCTCTGCCAGGCAGTTAGTGTGTAATCAGACACAGTGTGACCTCAGTCATTGGCTGTTGACTGCAGGTCAGACAATGCAGGCTACCGCAGAGAGGTTCTTCACACCTGACTGCCCTCATGCTGTCCACAGATATAACTCCATTCCCCCTCAGATCAAGCTGGGAGTGACTCAAACTGCAGAGCCATCAGCTCTCCACTTTCCCCATTGTGATGTCACAGCACTGCTGCTCACCCCCAGGCTGCTGTTCTAATTTCACCTGAAATTCCACAGGAAGTCCAGTGCCAGGAAACCAGCAGAGGAGAGCCAGCAGTGTAGTTACCCATTTTAATTGGTCACTTAAACTCTGAGTAACAACAAAACCCAGCATCACCAGGAGTGGGGCCCTCTATATTAGTTATTGGATAGTCTACATGCAGAATCTCCTTTCATATGGAACATTACACATATGGCAATATATTACTGTAATCATTCATATATTGAGGTTGTAGTTCATTGATTCCTACAGTCTGTACTGGTATGCTGAATGTAAATAAGGTTGTATTAATCCAGATAAGCTGGTAGGGTAGGATACATTTACTGTAGCAGCTAAAGGTACAGTGGATTTGGATCATTTCATAAGCAGATTTGCCTTATTAAATTCAGTCATGCTGTACAGTTAGATGTGATTTCACTTACCTGCTTCAGTAATAATTAGACTGTAAGGTTTTTGCCGGGCTTCCTGCCCACTGACATTCAGTAAATACAGCCAACAGAAAGCACAGAGTTATTCATTCCTGGAGAGTTTATTTCTCATTTTCAGGGTAATGAGCTTAATATGGATCAGATTCACTGTATCTGTGTCTGAGAGTGTTCCTCCTCCACAGCTCTAAGAACTCTAATTTGGTAATTGCTGTGTGTATGAGCAGCTCTGTGTGTACGAGCAGCTGCCTCTGTGAGCAGCTAAGCGTCAATGAGCAGCTCTGTGTCTGTGAGCAGCTCTGTCTGTGAGCAGCTCAGTGTCCATGAGCAGCTCTGTGTCTGTGAGCAGCTTGGTGTCCATGAGCAGCTCTCAGTCTGTGAGCAGCTCGGTGTCCATGAGCAGCTCAGCGTCTGTGAGCAGCTCTGTATCCGGGAGCAGCTCTGTGTCCGTGAGCAGCTCTGTCTGTGAGCAGCTCTGCGTCTGTGAGCAGCTCAGTGTCACATTGTGTCCTGATCTGTCACTGTGTGCTGTTTCTGTCAGGCCTCTCTGCATGTGTGCGGGAGCTTCACACCACAGCCATAGCGAGAGGTAGAGTCTAACAGAAGGGGTGTGAACTGGCCGCGCTGTGGGGCAGAGCCATGGAGTGGGGGCGGAGCTGTGAAGCAGGGGTGGAGCAGGGGTTTGCGTTCTGTGGGAGGGGCGTGTCTGGAGCTGTAGAGGGAGGGGAGGAGG
The DNA here is from genome assembly GCA_019788955.1 of Albula glossodonta. Taxonomy (NCBI): domain Eukaryota; kingdom Metazoa; phylum Chordata; class Actinopteri; order Albuliformes; family Albulidae; genus Albula; species Albula glossodonta. Next base: position 52,673 of record JAFBMS010000467.1, on the reverse strand, counting down.
AGCTCTGTACACGTGATGCATGCGTGTTATTGATAGATAATCATATGATAGCTTATATGATAGATAATACCCCTCTGGCTCTGGGCCAGGCCCCAGCAAACGTGAAAATTGAAAGCATAACCTGCTTACCGCCGAACGCCCAGGCTCACCGACTTCGCTTGTGTCCCCGGCAAGGGTCTCATTACCCATAATCCCCTCTCTCGGGTGGAGCGAAAACCAATTTGTGATGTGGCGCGGTGGTCCTCTAGCTCGCTCTGGGGGGCAGAGCAGCCACTAATTGTACCAGCGGTCCCGTAGCGCTCATCTCCTGCGCCCGTTCTATGCCAGCTCCACACTGTTCACACGAGCATGGGGGTTTCTCACCCTCTCCTGCTTATTCAGGCGCTGAACCCCAGAGGAATGGGAGGCTGCGTTCACCTGCCTTTGGGCCTCAGAATGAACACAGCATCATCTGGCAGAGTGGTGTGGCTAGCTGCACTTGTTACTGTAGCTGCTCTGCATAGCTGCTCCAGCATGTTGTGGGGTGTGAGGTGTGTGGTGTGTTTTTCGGGTATGGGGTGCATGTTGTGGGGTGTGAGGTGTGGGCTGTGGGGAGTGTTTTTTGGGGAGTGTGGTGTGATTATTTGATTTGCTAGGGCATGTGACTGAGGGCATGACAAACAGAGTCTGTGGCAAAGCCGTGACTGTGCACTCCGAAATGGGCAGAAAAGTTGAATAAAATCCCAAAAACTAACAAATGAATAAAAGAGATGAAGACTTTTCTTATTTTCTGAGCAATGCCTCTGGTACTGATTAATGCTGCATCACGGTCCTGCGCTGCTATATCAGCCAGAAAATCAGAAGGAAATTCAGTAGCCCTAAAGAAATGTGTCTGGACCTCCTCCCCCACCCTCTATGAATGTGTGTGTGTGTTAGTCTGAATCCATGCTGTTTGGGCTTTTTGGGGTTCGGGGCTGTTCGGGGGTCAGGGGGGTTGGGGGGCTGGTTGGGGGTCAGGGGGGCGCGGGGGGGCTGTTGGGGGGGGGGGGTGGGGGAGTGTGTGGAGAGCAGCGGTAGCATGGCTAAGGGCTGTGAGCCATGCATAATTCACGCACGGTGCGCAGCTGGAGACGTTGACAGATTAATGGGTTCTGCTCGGCTCTCTGGGCTCCGTCTGACAGACCGCCTTGCACTAATACTCCACCTATCCCACTTCCCTCCCACCCCCCCCCCCTCCCCCCACAGTACGGTGCCGCCCCCCCCTCACTGAACCCCATACAGACAGCACCCTGATGAGTGAGGCTGCAAGTCATTTCTACACAAAGGAGAATTTCACATTTTCACAGGGTTCCTGCAACAGGAGATACGCAGGCGGGTGTTGGGGGGGGGGTGGATCTGGCAGCAGTTATTATGGGCTCACAAGCCAGAGGATGGCATTCTAACCTGGCTGCTGGAACAAGGGTGCTGACCCACTTTCAGAAAGAAATTACAGCATGAAAGTGTTGACTGGAGTGGTGAGGATGGGGAGGCAGGGAGCATGTGTGTGTGTGTGTGAGTGTGTGTGTGTGTGTGTGTGTGTGAATGTGTGTGTGTGTGTGTGGGTGTGTGAGTGTGTGTATGTGAGTGTGTGAGTGCGTGTGTGTGTGTGTGTGTGAGTGTGTGTATGTGTGTGTGTGTGTTTGAGTATGTGTGTGTGTGTGAGTGTGTGTATGTGTGTGTGTGTGTGTGTGTGTGTGTGTGAGTGTGTGTGTGAGTGTGTGTGTGTGAGGGTGTGTGTGTGTGTGTGTGTGTGTGTGTGTGTGTGTGTGTGTGTGTGTGTGTGTGTGTGTGTGTGTGTGTGTGTGTGTGAGGGAGTGTGTGTGTGTGTGTGTTTGAGTATGTGTGTGTGTGTGTGTGTGTGAGGGAGTGTATGTGTGTGTGTGTGTGTGAGGGAGTGTGTGTGTGAGTGTGTGTTTGAGTATGTGTGTGTGTGTGTGTGAGGGAGTGTGTGTGTTTCAGTATGTGTGTGTGTGTATGGGTCTGTGTGTGTGTTTGAGTATGTGTGTGTGTGTGTGAGAGAGCGTGTGTGTTTGAGTATGTGTGTGCGTGTTTGAGTATGTGTGTGTGCGTGTGTGTGTTTGAGTATGTGTGTGTGTGTTTGCGTATGTGTGTGTGAGTGTGTGTGTGTTTCAGTATGTGTGTGTGCGTGTGTGTGTTTGAGTGTGTGTGTGTGAGTGTATGTGTGTGTGTGTTTGAGTATGTGTGTGTGTGTTTGAGTGTGTGTGTGTATGTGTGTGTGTGTTTGAGAGTGTGTGTGTGTAAACCACTGTGTGTCATGATGTGGGGATAGTGACTCAGGAACTGTGTGGAATGTCCAGTCCTGCATATTTATTTAGCAGCATGTAATAAACACGTGTTAGCTTTATGAAATGTTGTCTGAGTTCCTGCAGATCCTTGCGACTGCCTCCACTCTGAGCGGTATTTCGCAGCAGTTTCCTCTCCATGTGGTCTCCGCGGAGTGCCTGCCATTAGTGATGAGCTGCGTCTAGCGCTGCCAGGAAAGGCTAATACTAATGGTGCATTTTAACGCGCTGCGATAATGCGCCGGTCTGTGTGCATCTCAGAGCAGCACAATCATTATTTATCACTGGCCCAAACTCTCTGCGCAATGGTGCGAGATGAACAGTGCTTCACCGCTTCCTCTGACGCCTTTTTCCTTTTTTTAAAGGCGAAAAAGCAGTTGATGAGGCAGGAGGAAATTAGGAGGCGGAGTTATTCACTCAGCTGAGCATCATACCCTCTGAACTGAAGGCATCGGCTTCATCAGCAGGTCTTTGTTGATATAACTGTGCCATGCCAGCACATTACTCATTATGAGGCTGATCATAGTCTCTACAGAGAGGCTCAGCGATGCTGCCTCAGCCGGATACCTCACCTGGGCTGCACAGGTGCTCTGCCAGAGGGCGCCCCACAGCATGAAGAGGGTAGCTTCGACTACAGGTGCTGTAGCTCCATCCCACTGGAGAAAACCACAATGCTAACAGCCCAAAGGCAGAGTCCTGCAAGAGTGAGGTTCTTCTACAGCAGCACAGAACTCAGCTTCACAAAGCTTCACACTTGCAGTGATCTGTGAAAGAGCCATGCTTCACAAAGCTTCACACTCGCAGTGATCTGTGAAACAGATGAGCTTCACAAAGCTTCACACTCGCAGTGATCTGTGAAAGAGATTGAGCCCAGCTGCTTTGATCACACAGTCTGACTTACAGGAGCAGTAAGGTCTGAGTGCGCACTGACACTCCAGTACAGAGCTGAGTTTAGACCCTGCTCCATGCCTCCAGCCTGAGACCTCTCCTACCGTCCTCTGCTCCATTACTCTCTTATTCTCTCCAATCAGAGTGAATGGCAGTCAGCGGTCCAGTGCCAGGACACACGACCGTGTTCTGTTTCTGAGGTGTTGTGAAAAATGTGAGCCAGAGCACAGGACATCAGTCTGAGTGATGCAGTTTTTGCACACCCTGACTCCTCTCTGTCACGTTGGGATTCTTATAAGTGTAAAGTGCACCAGCTGATCCCTGTGTGATTGGGTTAGGGTTAGGTTGTGAGATTCTTTGTGTTCACAGAACCTGTATGTCAGGCTCAATTATGGGTACTGTATGGCCAGTCATGCTTCACCAAGGTGACAGCGACATTATGTTTGACCTGTGAATAGCCGTGACAACGCTGCCCATTCTGGGATGCCTGCCAGATTGGCTCATCCTCCGCATGGCGGAGCTGGTGTCGTCACGAAAACACATGGTTCAGCCAGGAGCTTCTGCTCTCACCTGGAACAGCCATGGACAATTTAAAGATCGAAGCCAGAGAAATGTCACTCCCCCCAAGTTCAGCAAGCAGAAGAAAGGCTGTCTGATCTTCACAGGACTGTGCTGATGAAGCGAAGGACAGGAGAGCAGAGCTCTCTCACTCAAACAGCTTAGAGAAGAGTTTGTAAAGGAACTTTACAGCGGTAAGGGTCTGCAGGTTTAACTCCAGTCCTGGAGGGCTGCAGTGTCTACAGGTTTAACTCCAGTCTTGGAGGGCCGTAGTGTCTGCAGGTTTAACTCCAGTCCTGGAGGGGGCAGTGTCTGCAGGTTTAACTCCAGTCCTAGAGGGCCGCAGTGTCTGCAGTTTTAACTCCAGTCCTGGAGGGCCGCAGTGACTGCAGGTTTAACTCCAGTCCTGGAGGGCCACAGTGTCTGCAGGTTTAACTCCAGTCCTGGAGGGCCGCAGTGTCTGCAGGTTTAACTCCAGTCCTGGAGGGCCGCAGTGTCTGCAGGTTTAACTCCAGTCCTAGAGGGCCGCAGTGTCTGCAGTTTTAACTCCAGTCCTGGAGGGCCGCAGTGTCTGTAGGTTTAACTCCAGTCCTGGAGGGCCGCAGTGTCTGTAGGTTTAACTCCAGTCCTGGAGGGCTGGTCCTCTCTCTCTATAAGGGGGAGTGAGTTTTAATACACACACTCACTGGCTCCACTCTCACTCTTAGGGGGTGTGAGTTTTAATATGCACAGGCTGACTGCCTCCACTCATCCGCACTGCAGAAGCTGAGTGCCCCGGTCTCTCAGCTAGCTCCGCCTACACACGCCCACGGCAGAGCCAGGACTCTTTAACTCATCGTGACATCACAATGACTGGCCGTATCTGGGCATCTTTGTCAGGATGTCATATTTCTTGGGGTGCCATAAATCACAAAATTACAGCTGCCACTCCACACCTGTTACCTGTGCAGTCACAATGTCATGCCCAACACATTCAGGCAGAATAGAATATATACATAAATTCTATATTCCATAAATTCAGTCAGTTATGTACCTGAAATGTGACTACATTCAAAATGAGTCACTGGCTAAACTGCTGTTAAACTATAGTTAAAGCCAGGGGCGTCACCCAACCCTATTCACTAGGGCACGTGCCCCAGTAATTATTTGTTGTGCCCAAGTAAATGTTCATGAAAAATAACTTGTTTTTTGCCATTTATCATAAATTGCACGTGTGAGGATGTGAGCACTGCGGCCTGTGCCCCAGAAGTGCCTCAAGTCTAGCAGCACCCCTGGTTAAACAAACCTTAGTTTTTCAGAAGCTGAATGAAGACACGCACACAGACTGTGCCACCGTGTGGGATAAATGAATCTGCGAGCACAGAACATGAGGAATAGCCCGAGCTCAGTGTTTCCCCACACAGCGGCAGCTGGTTCATGACCTGCGAAAGCTCGGTGGAGGCCTGTGTGCCTGCTGTCATAACATGCTGATTCATAAGCATAAATTACGCTGCGCAAAGCTAACAATTTCACATTCTGTCAAACCACGCTAAACCCTGACATGGTGACAATGAAGTCTGGTGGAGTTCTCCAGGCACCGTCCCCCACACACCTGTGCGTACCGCCAGCAGAACCTAATGCTCACTGTGAAAGTGCCCCACTTAATCAGGCATAAATGAGTGCAAGCTAGTGTGTAATACTGTGTAAGCATGTGTATGGGAGTGTAGTGTGAGCGTGAGGCGTATTGTTTGTGCGTTTGTGCAAATGAAAAAGTAGTGTGAGTATGTACCATATTGTGTGTGTGTGTGTGTGTGTGTGTGTGTGTGTGTGTGTGTGTGTGTGTGTGTGTGGTGAAAAAGTGGGTGAAAGTAGCTCCACAGCACCTGTCACAGGTGAGCTCTTCATCTCTCCCCAGCCCTGAGGGCATCGCTGCAGCTGCTTGTCAAGAGAACAGTGCTAGCGACTGTCTTAGCCACATTGTTAGTGACTGCATTAGCTCCAGCACTAGTGATGGTGTTAGCCACAGTGTCAGTGACAGCAGAAGCTCCAGCACTGGTAACAGTGTTAGCCACAGGGTTATCAAATGCATTGGCTCCAGTGCTAGCGACAGTGTTAGCAAATGAATTAGCTGCAGAGCTAGCAATAGTGTTAGTGACCACATTAGCTCAAGCGCTAGCCACAGTGAGTCACAAAGCAGCAGACAGCTCCAGTCTCAGAGCGCCCAGGGCCTCTCTGCTCTCAGATCACTTTCAAACTCCACTCACCTGCCTGTCCAGGTGACAGTCCCCTGGCAGATGGAGAGGTGACTGCTGGGAGTCGTTTAGCACATACCCTCACACATCTCATACCTGCGTGGATAGGAAGTGGGTGACACAACACACAAGCTCACTCACACAATGAAGCAAAGTCTGCATAAACGGCAAAGAGCATCAATCTGTAAAGGTTTCTGTGCTGTCTGTACGGGGACGGTTTTTGAAGATACCCAGAGGGCACATGCAAGTATTTGTCAGGTTATGGTGCATATTGAAAATGTGCTTTGTGAATGATCCATGTATTTAGCAATATATGCACATCCTGCCAATATACCCCTGGATATTAGTTGCATTCACTCAGTCGTATGCATTATGCTAGAAAAAAAATCAGAAAACAGTCCACAGACTTCAACTCCTAGCAACACTCTGAAATCCTTAGTGATGTCACTAAGACTTCCATATAAGGCAGGGAATAAGGCAGCATTGAGGCCCCTCCCCTCCAGGACTGGGGTCCTTTCAGAAGGGCATCTGGTCAGTCTCACTGCAAGTCCGTTTTGTCCAAACACTCCTGCGGTTTGACCGGGCAGTTCCTATACACCAGATGGTCTCACTCATGCCATTAGTTTGCTCAGGACACACAAAGCCTCTGTGGTTACTGGCATTTTCCCTCCATTAAACACAAGGAGAGATGCCGAGGGTATCCATACAGGTCACAGTGATATGAGGTGGACAGGTACGCAAGGTAACTCTACAGCATATGTCTATGATGCTGTTAATATTACAGTGTGAACCTACAAAGGCTGTCATGCTTTAGTACATCTTGACACCTGGCTGAAGTAACAGCTGTCCATGTTATGCTGAAAAGAGTGAACATCCAGCTTATTTACGGCGTGCAGTGAGGTCATTTGTAATGTGAAATGCGGATGAGGAAGTAAACGTTCTCACCATAAAAGTTGAGCGTGATGTCTGCCTGGCTTACTTACACAAGCATTTAATCATTGCTCTTTATTCCTCATGCGAAGTGGAAGCACTATGGAGCAAATTAAGATGTCGATTTGCTCCAGTGACCCCCCGACCCCCCGCTTCGATCCACCTCTTGTTAGGCCGCTTAATGTCAACTGTTCTGTAATTTGAAACATTTCACCCAACGTGGTGCAGCAAATAGTTTGACAACAGCAATTACACCATCGGCTCGGCCGCTGTGTGCACTTGCAGGTGCAGGGTCTGTCTTCAGAGGAGGATAATTGTGGAAAAAGAGCAGACACCTACAACCTGGACGCTGAGTCACAGCTGAGCAGCTCCCTACTGCACCAGGCCAGAGTAATCAAACCCAGTACACTACTGCATCAGGCCAGAGTAATCAAACCCAACACTCTACTGCATCAGGCCAGAGTAATCAAACCCAACACTCTACTGCACCAGGCCAGAGTAATCAAACCCAGTACACTACTGCATCAGGCCAGAGTAATCAAACCCAACACTCTACTGCATCAGGCCAGAGTAATCAAACCCAGTACACTACTGCATCAGGCCAGAGTAATCAAACCCAGTACACTACTGCATCAGGCCAGAGTAATCAAACCCAGTACACTACTGCACCAGGCCAGAGTAATCAAACCCAGTACACTACTGCATCAGGCCAGAGTAATCAAACCCAACACTCTACTGCACCAGGCCAGAGTAATCAAAACCAGTACACTACTGCATCAGGCCAGAGTGATCAAACCCAGTACACTACTGCATCAGGCCAGAGTAATCAAACCCAACACTCTACTGCATCAGGCCAGAGTAATCAAACCCAGTACACTACTGCATCAGGCCAGAGTAATCAAACCCAACACTCTACTGCACCAGGCCAGAGTAATCAAACCCAGTACACTACTGCATCAGGCCAGAGTGATCAAACCCAGTACACTACTGCATCAGGCCAGAGTAATCAAACCCAACACTCTACTGCACCAGGCCAGAGTAATCAAACCCAGTACACTACTGCATCAGGCCAGAGTAATCAAACCCAACACTCTACTGCACCAGGCCAGAGTAATCAAACCCAACACTCTACTGCACCAGGCCAGAGTAATCAAACCCAGTACACTACTGCATCAGGCCAGAGTAATCAAACCCAGTACACTACTGCATCAGGCCAGAGTAATCAAACCCAGTACACTACTGCATCAGGCCAGAGTAATCAAACCCAACACTATACTGCACCAGGCCAGAGTAATCAAACCCAGTACACTACTGCATCAGGCCAGAGTAATCAAACCCAACACTCTACTGCATCAGGCCAGAGTAATCAAACCCAGTACACTACTGCATCAGGCCAGAGTAATCAAACCCAACACTCTACTGCACCAGGCCAGAGTAATCAAAACCAGTACACTACTGCATCAGGCCAGAGTGATCAAACCCAGTACACTACTGCATCAGGCCAGAGTAATCAAACCCAACACTCTACTGCACCAGGCCAGAGTAATCAAACCCAGCACACTACTGCATCAGGCCAGAGTAATCAAACCCAACACTCTACTGCATCAGGCCAGAGTACTCAAACCCAACACTCTACTGCACCAGGCTAGAGTAATCAAACCCAGTACACTACTGCATCAGGCCAGAGTAATCAAACCCAACACTCTACTGCACCAGGCCAGAGTAATTAAACCCAACACTCTACTGCACCAGGCCAGAGTAATCAAACCCAGTACACTACTGCATCAGGCCAGAGTAATCAAACCCAACCCTCTACTGCACCAGGCCAGAGTAATCAAACCCAGTACACTACTGCATCAGGCCAGAGTAATCAAACCCAGCTCTCTACTGCATCAGGCCAGAGTAATCAAACCCAGCACACTACTTCACCAGGCTAGAGTAATCAAACCCAGCTCTCTACTGCACCAGGCCAGAATCTTCTATCTTCTCCGCAGTGCTAGAATATTCAAGCTCAGAGGGTTCTCACTAAATGCTAACAGTGAACATGGTCGCTGCACTTTCTCTGTACTTGCGGAGATAATTGGGTCAGCGGAGGCATTAATTTTGACCGTCAGAAAATGTGGACCAAATTAGCCCCCTTTGCGATATTAATTATCTGCTTTTATCATTCAGAAGCTGCTGGGGGAAAAGAGGATTCTGACCAACTTTAGGAGCTTTAGACCCTGCCTGGTGCTGCTTTATTTCAGTCCTCTGTGAGGGGGAGGAGGAGCTTAGACCCTGCCTGGTGCTGCTTTATTTCAGTCCTCTGTGAGGGGGAGGAGGAGCTTAGACCCTGCCTGGTGCTGCTTTATTTCAGTCCTCTGTGAGGGGGAGGAGGAGCTTAGACCCTGCCTGGTGCTGCTTTATTTCAGTCCTCTGTGAGGGGGAGGAGGAGCTTAGACCCTGCCTGGTGCTGCTTTATTTCAGTCCTCTGTGAGGGGGAGGAGGAGCTTAGACCCTGCCTGGTGCTGCTTTATTTCAGTCCTCTGTGAGGGGGAGGAGGAGCTTCATTTCCTCCCCACACTCCCCCCAGTATTGTCTCCTTAATGTTCACCTACCAAATTAAAAACATAATGTGAACTTAATTGCTTTACTTAAAGGTAGAATATGGGATACAGTGACTGATGATGTAACTTAAACTATAACTTTGGATGACTTTGCGCTCAGGAGCTATGGGCTAATGAACCTAATGCACATAAGCAATTCAATCAAAACAGACTTTACTACTGTCCTGATTGAGTTTCCCTTCCCCCTAAAGAGACTAAAGTCTGTCCTGATTGAGTTTCCCTTCCCCCTAAAGAGACTAAAGTCTGTCCTGATTGAGTTTCCCTTCCCCCTAAAGAGACTAAAGTCTGTCCTGATTGAGTTTCCCTTCCCCCTAAAGAGACTAAAGTCTGTCCTGATTGAGTTTCCCTTCCCCCTAAAGAGACTAAAGTCTGTCCTGATTGAGTTTCCCTTCCCCCTAAAGAGACTAAAGTCTGTCCTGATTGAGTTTCCCTTCCCCCTAAAGAGACTAAAGTCTGTCCTGATTGAGTTTCCCTTCCCCCTAAAGAGAGTAAAGTCTGTCCTGATTGAGTTTCCCTTCCCCCTAAAGAGAGTAAAGTCTGTCCTGATTGAGTTTCCCTTCCCCCTAAAGAGACTAAAGTCTGTCCTGACTGAGTTTCCCTTCCCCCTAAAGAGAGTAAAGTCTGTCCTGATTGAGTTTCCCCTCCCCCTAAAGAGAGTAAAGTCTGTCCTGATTGAGTTTCCCCTCCCCCTAAAGAGACTAAAGTTTGTCCTGATTGAGTTTCCCTTCCCCCTAAAGAGACTAAAGTCTGTCCTGACTGAGTCTCCCTTCCCCCTAAAGAGACTAAAGTCTGTCCTGACTGAGTTTCCCCTCCCCCTAAAGAGAGTAAAGTCTGTCCTGACTAAGTTTCCCTTCCCCCTAAAGAGAGTAAAGTCTGTCCTGATTGAGTTTCCCTTCCCCCTAAAGAGAGTAAAGTCTGTCCTGATTGAGTTTCCCTTCCCCCTAAAGAGACTAAAGTCTGTCCTGATTGAGTTTCCCTTCCCCCTAAAGAGACTAAAGTCTGTCCTGATTGAGTTTCCCTTCCCCCTAAAGAGAGTAAAGTCTGTCCTGATTGAGTTTCCCTTCCCCCTAAAGAGACTAAAGTCTGTCCTGATTGAGTTTCCCTTCCCCCTAAAGAGACTAAAGTCTGTCCTGATTGAGTTTCCCTTCCCCCTAAAGAGAGTAAAGTCTGTCCTGACTAAGTTTCCCTTCCCCCTAAAGAGACTAAAGTCTGTCCTGATTGAGTTTCCCTTCCCCCTAAAGAGACTAAAGTCTGTCCTGATTGAGTTTCCCTTCCCCCTAAAGAGACTAAAGTCTGTCCTGATTGAGTTTCCCTTCCCCCTAAAGAGAGTAAAGTCTGTCCTGATTGAGTTTCCCTTCCCCCTAAAGAGAGTAAAGTCTGTCCTGATTGAGTTTCCCTTCCCCCTAAAGAGACTAAAGTCTGTCCTGACTGAGTTTCCCCTCCCCCTAAAGAGACTAAAGTCTGTCCTGATTGAGTTTCCCTTCCCCCTAAAGAAGGGAAACTCATTTTAATTTCATTTTGACTCATTTAGCTTTTTTCTGCAATACCATCATCACAAAGCAGCTTCACACAGAGTCCAGTGAGGTCACCCAGGCCTTAGACTGGGCTGTCATTATGAGTTTAACAGCAGAGAATATTCGTGCAGTCTGCCTGGTGAGTGGTAGGTCACCCAGCTACGTACATGAACACGTTCAGAACTAAGGCCATCAGTTCTGTTATTCCTCTCATTTTTAAACTCTTTCTGCGGCACATTTTACATTCCTGCTCACTCACCTGACCCAGCACCTCCTCCTCATCACTGATCAATTCCTTCCCAGCACAGATGGGCTATTGGTCAGTGGGACTGTTGGTCGGTGAGTGTGTCAGTTATTGGGACTGTCATTCAGCGAGCGTTTAAATTTTGGCTGCTACCGTGGCTGGACGCCTCCCTCTGACACCCAGCCACTGTCTGTCTGGAAACATGCTTCAAATTAAGTCAATTTGTGTCACCCTGACGCTCTCTGCTTTCACTGCCAAAAGGCATTTCACCCGCCATGTTTATATCTCAGTCTGTCCTGCTGCCTGCACAAAGAGCAGCCACACATACACACACTCACACACACACACACACACACACACACACACACACACACACACACACACACAAACACACTCATTGACTGAAACCAGTGACCAGCCTCATCCATTACACCCCAGCCCAGTTGCTTCTCCTGTGTGATATGAGACGGCTGACATTTCAAAGTGCCATCAGGAGCAGAGCACCTCTCAGCCTGAGCTTATCAATACATTTCACTTCCAGGTCAGAGGTCATGTGTCTAGCACTCATACTCATGGATAGACATGCTGTAGCACATTTTATGATGTATGTTTAAGATGTATGTGCCTGCCATAGCATTGCTGAGGAAATCTTTATGAGGAGAACTCAGCAGTGAGAAAGGGGAGCTGACAGGTCTACTTGTGACAGACCATTAAGGAAAAAGCACCCATTTAAACAGTCAGAGAGCCAAAATGGAGTCTCACTCCCTGTCTGATTCTGCACCAGCAAATGTACCAAGTGTGCTGTGTGGTCCCCTCTAAAACATACAGACGGCTCACTTAGGTCCTCTGGAGATGTATTTACAGCTCACACAGGTCCTCTGGGAGATGTAGGTACAGCTAACACAGGTCTTATGGGAGATGTAGTTACAGCTCACAAAGGTATTCTGGGAGATGTAGTTATAGCTCTCACAGGTCTTATGGGAGATGTAGTTACAGCTCACAAAGGTATTCTGGGAGATGTAGTTATAGCTCTCACAGGTCTTATGGGAGATGTAGTTACAGCTCACACAGGTCTTATGGGAGATGTAGTTACAGCTCACACAGGTCTTATGGGAGATGTAGGTACAGCTAACACATGTCTTATGGGAGATGTAGTTACAGCTCACAAAGGTATTCTGGGAGATGTAGTTACAGCTCACACAGGTCTTATGGGAGATGTAGTTACAGCTCACACAGGTCTTATGGGAGATGTAGTTACAGCTCACACAGGTCTTATGGGAGATGTAGTTACAGCTCACACAGGTCTTATGGGAGATGTAGTTACAGCTCACACAGGTCTTATGGGAGATGTAGGTACAGCTAACACATGTCTTATGGGAGATGTAGTTACAGCTCACAAAGGTATTCTGGGAGATGTAGTTACAGCTCACACAGGTCTTATGGGAGATGTAGTTACAGCTCACACAGGTCTTATGGGAGATGTAGTTACAGCTCACACAGGTCTTATGGGAGATGTAGTTATAGCTCTCACAGGTCTTATGGGAGATGTAGTTATAGCTCTCACAGGTCTTATGGGAGATGTAGTTACAGCTCACACAGGTCTTATGGGAGATGTAGTTACAGCTCACACAGGTCTTATGGGAGATGTATTTACAGCTCACACAGGTCTTATGGGAGATGTAGTTACAGCTCACACAGGTCTTATGGGAGATGTAGTTACAGTTCACACAGGTCTTATGGTGGGCTGAGATAGCCTGCTCCAATGTTCTAGTTTTCTCTAGGACATTTTGTGTCCATGAGTGCATGCAAAAATGGGACACATGTTTTGCTTGTTCTGCTTAAAACCCAGAGTAAGTGTTTGGTTGGACGTTAGGTGCATTTATGAAGCAGGCTTCTCAGGGGCACTGAGGCCATGGTTTGACTGCAGCCTCCAGGATCTGCATTACCCAGAAACAGCAACTGCAGAGGAAGTGTCTGATTGGACCGTAGGGTCCTCTAAGGCCGCTGTGAATTCACCTTTACTTACCAACTCCTGCCATAATCAAAGCTTCTGATTGGGTGTCTTGTGCCAGCAGGCAGCTCCCTTGGTCGCCTAGATGTCTGTGATTGGACGGGGTCCGACTGATTTGCATCACAGAAGCAGAGAGGGAGAGAGAGAGAGAGATGCTTCAGCTGTTGCCCTGGCGACAAAAAAATCTCCCTGGTTCTGAGCTCCAGTGAATGAGAATCAATAATAATAAAAAATATTATTATTATTATTAATAATAATAATAACAATAATAATAATAAAATCATTGTTGTTATTGGATGATCAGTAGTCAGCAGTCTCACAGGCTCATAGTCATTCTTAATGTCCTGGGCAGGTGTCTGCTCTGACTGTATCTAGGAGCAGAGCTCCCAGGCAGTGTGTTTATACAGCTGCCTGTGCAGGGCATGTGTGTGTATATGGGAGACTGCAGAGTGTCTGCGCAGCTCAGCTGGGGGACTGCAGACTCCCCTTCATAGCCACTCAGCTCCTCTCTTACTGATTGCTTTTGAATGTGCGTACCGTGTCCATACCATAATAACATGTGTTGTCATATAACAGGATGAAATGGGTGAACCCAAACGCACACACAGCCCTGGCACTGTGCATTTGCAGCCATTTACAGACTTTATGTTTTATAAATGTTTCATAAAGCACTGTATGTAGTTTGTACATCACTTATATCAGAAGGGGGTGGATTTAATCAAATGTCCTTAATGGCATGTGCTGTAATATTATAAAATGAAAAGAACACATTCCAAAGGACTCTAAAATAAAGAGTAACATACTCAAAGAACATTATGTAGTAATGCATATTCCATCTTCACTTACTTGCACACACCCTTAATTAGACTTTTCCCCCCAAAAGCTGTGAAATGGGGTCTCCAGACAGGTTATATGTATCTATTATTTGGGTCTGTGACATTCCAGTAAGATTCACACAAGTGTAAAATAACTGTTTACATTGCAGGTTTTGGTTGTTAAGACATCTGACAGCCATCATCTTTTCCATTGCAAGTCTGTTTAAGCCTTCTTTCCATTTGTACTAAAATGCACAAGCAATTACCTTTCCCTAAATGGCTTTGAGGCCCAGTAAATCACATTACACGTGCTAAAGTAATCTATCTGCACGACCTCCTCCCACTGCTCCCCTTATTAATGCAGGGATGCTCTGCTTTGCATATTCCCTCAAGCTAACCTTCCAAAATGAACAATCCATGCAGGTTTCACTTTCAAGGCTCACAGTCCTCCTGTAAATTGATCGGGTTGGATGCTGTTGTGCTCGTGGTATTAGTTTCACAGGTGCCTTTATGCAGGAGTGTTTGTTAGGAGCAGCTTGAGGTTTATGCAGGAGTGTTTGTGAGGAGCAGCTCGAGGTTTATGCAGGAGTGTTTGTGAGGAGCAGCTCGAGGTTTATGCAGGAGTGTTTGTTAGGAGCAGCTTGAGGTTTATGCAGGAGTGTTTGTTAGGAGCAGCTTGAGGTTTATGCAGGAGTGTTTGTGAGGAGCAGCTTGAGGTTTATGCAGGAGTGTTTGTGAGGAGCAGCTCGAGGTTTATGCAGGAGTGTTTGTGAGGAGCAGCTCAAGGTTTATGCAGGAGTGTTTGTGAGGAGCAGCTCGAGGTTTATGCAGGAGTGTGAGGAGCAGCTTGAGGTTTATGCAGGAGTGTTTGTGAGGAGCAGCTCGAGGTTTATGCAGGAGTGTTTGTGAGGAGCAGCTCGAGGTTTATGCAGGAGTGTTTGTGAGGAGCAGCTCGAGGTTTATGCAGGAGTGTGAGGAGCAGCTCGAGGTTTATGCAGGAGTGTGATGAGCAGCTCGAGGTTTATGCAGGAGTGTTTGTGAGGAGCAGCTCGAGGTTTATGCAGGAGTGTTTGTGAGGAGCAGCTCGAGGTTTATGCAGGAGTGTGAGGAGCAGCTCGAGGTTTATGCAGGAGTGTGATGAGCAGCTTGAGGTTTATGCAGGAGTGTTTGTGAGGAGCAGATCGAGGTTTATGCAGGAGTGTTTGTGAGGAGCAGCTCGAGGTTTATGCAGGAGTGTGAGGAGCAGCTCGAGGTTTATGCAGGAGTGTGATGAGCAGCTCGAGGTTTATGCAGGAGTGTTTGTGAGGAGCAGCTCGAGGTTTATGCAGGAGTGTTTGTGAGGAGCAGCTCGAGGTTTATGCAGGAGTGTTTGTGAGGAGCAGCTCGAGGTTTATGCAGGGGTGTTTGTGAGGAGCAGCTCGAGGTTTATGCAGGAGTGTGAGGAGCAGCTTGAGGTTTATGCAGGAGTGTGAGGAGCAGCTCGAGGTTTATGCAGGAGTGTGAGGAGCAGCTTGAGGTTTATGCAGGAGTGTTTGTGAGGAGCAGCTCAAGGTTTACGCAGGAGTGTTTGTGAGGAGCAGCTCGAGGTTTATGCAGGAGTGTTTGTGAGGAGCAGCTCGAGGTTTATGCAGGGGTGTTTTTGAGGAGCAGCTCGAGGTTTATGCAGGAGTGTTTGTGAAGAGCAGCTCGAGGTTTATGCAGGAGTGTTTGTTAGGAGCAGCTTGAGGTTTATGCAGGAGTGTTTGTTAGGAGCAGCTCGAGGTTTATGCAGGAGTGTGAGGAGCAGCTCGAGGTTTATGCAGGAGTGTGAGGAGCAGCTCGAGGTTTATGCAGGAGTGTTTGTGAGGAGCAGCTCGAGGTTTATGCAGGAGTGTTTGTGAGGAGCAGCTCGAGGTTTATGCAGGAGTGTGAGGAGCAGCTCGAGGTTTATGCAGGAGTGTTTGTGAGGAGCAGCTCGAGGTTTATGCAGGAGTGTTTGTGAGGAGCAGCTTGAGGTTTATGCAGGAGTGTTTGTGAGGAGCAGCTCGAGGTTTATGCAGGAGTGTGAGGAGCAGCTCGAGGTTTATGCAGGAGTGTTTGTGAGGAGCAGCTCGAGGTTTATGCAGGAGTGTTTGTGAGGAGCAGCTCGAGGTTTATGCAGGAGTGTGAGGAGCAGCTCGAGGTTTATGCAGGAGTGTTTGTGAGGAGCAGCTCGAGGTTTATGCAGGAGTGTTTGTGAGGAGCAGCTCGAGGTTTATGCAGGAGTGTTTGTGAGGAGCAGCTCGAGGTTTATGCAGGAGTGTGAGGAGCAGCTCGAGGTTTATGCAGGAGTGTGATGAGCAGCTCGAGGTTTATGCAGGAGTGTTTGTGAGGAGCAGCTCGAGGTTTATGCAGGAGTGTTTGTGAGGAGCAGCTCGAGGTTTATGCAGGAGTGTGAGGAGCAGCTCGAGGTTTATGCAGGAGTGTTTGTGAGGAGCAGCTCGAGGTTTATGCAGGAGTGTGAGGAGCAGCTCGAGGTTTATGCAGGAGTGTTTGTGAGGAGCAGCTCAAGGTTTACGCAGGAGTGTTTGTGAGGAGCAGCTCGAGGTTTATGCAGGAGTGTTTGTGAGGAGCAGCTCGAGGTTTATGCAGGGGTGTTTTTGAGGAGCAGCTCGAGGTTTATGCAGGGGTGTTTTTGAGGAGCAGCTCGAGGTTTTCAGGTTGAGGGATTCCCCAGAGAGCCTCAGTGTCATTGGTGTGGGATAAATCAATAAAGCGTGAAAGAAACACACACATTCCCAAAAAAGAGAAAGGGCAATTAAACAAGTCCAGCATCCTCCATCGCCATGGAAACCTCTTTTCTTTTCAGGCATCAAAGAGCAGTGCGGCCTTTGACTTGCCTATTTAGCCTAATGAGAGCCCTAGAGCTCTGTCTGAATATGAATATGGCTTCCCGAATGAGATTATATCCAGATCTAGATTGACAGCCAAAATATCTCACACCGTGCAGCTTCTAATGAATGATCACAATCACAATCAAAATTCCAATTAAAGTATGTATTGCTGATAAATAATTAATAGAGCAGCAGCTGGAAAATGACATCACAAAGTATGAGTTCGCTTATCTGATTTTCAGGGTGAACCATGCAGCACAGAGAAAATCATTACTCAGAATTTATTACAGTGGGGGGGGGGGTTAGCAGCGCTCCATCATTTATTTAAAATCAGTATGTGGTTACGTTACGTTTTGCATTGCCATTTACTCTTTAACCCATTAGCTTTGCCGCTAAAAACCATAAATTGAATTATACAGTTCCAAAATGTAATTAGTTCTATTTTTTATGTTATGGAGGTAGTTGTGAAATCACATTTACAGGGAAGGTGTTTGACATACTGAGAACACACTTAGCACAAACACTTAGACCACACACTTAGCACAAACATTTAGAACACACACTTAGCACAAACACTTAGACCACAGACTTAGCACAAACACTTAGACCACAGACTTAGCACAAACACTTAGACCACAGACTTAGCACACACACTTAGCACAAAAACTTAGCACACAGACTTAGCACAAACACTTAGCACACACTGAACACACACAGACTGAGCACAGAAGGATGAGCTCATGCGGACTGAGAAACAAGGAAAAAGAAAAAAATGGTCTGCTTCCTCCTCCCTAACCCTTCTCTTTATCCTTTTCTCTCACTCTCCCTCTCCCTCGCTCTCTCTTTCCCTCTCTCGCTCTCTCTCTCTCTCTCTCTCTCTCTCTCTCACAGAGACCCCACAGATGAATAGCTTGGGGACATCCATGGGCCACCCTCCTTCTCTGGCCCCCAACATGAACCAAACCCTGAGCCAAACCCTGCCTCACACTATGGGTCAAAATATGGGCCAACCAATTAACCAACCCATGGGTCAAAACCTAGCACACAGCATTGGCCAAAACCTGCCTCACCCCATGAGCCAAACTTTGGGTCACTCTATGGGTCACTCTATGGGTCACTCTATGGGTCACTCTATGGGCCAAAATATGGGTCACTCTATGGGCCAAACCCTCCCTCACTCCATTGGCCAAAGTCTGGGGCACTCCATGGGTCACTCTATGGGTCACACCCTCCCTCACACGATAGGCCATAGTTTGGGCCACTCAATGGGTCAGAGCCTGTCTCACATGGGTCAAACTTTGGGGCACTCTGTTAACCAAAACATTTCACACTCAATGGGCCAAAATTTGGGACACTCTGCCAACCAAAACATTTCGCACTCAATGGGCCAAACTTTGGGGCACTCCGTTAACCAAAACATTTCGCACTCAATGGGCCAAACTTTGGGGCACTCTGCCAGCCAAAACATTTCACACTCAATGGGCCAAACTTTGGGGCACTCCGTTAATCAAAACATTTCACACTCAATGGGCCAAACTTTGGGGCACTCCGTTAACCAAAACATTTCGCACTCAATGGGCCAAAATTTGGGACACTCTGCCAACCAAAACATTTCACACTCAATGGGCCAAAATTTGGGACACTCTGCCAACCAAAACATTTCACACTCAATGGGCCAGAATCTGTCTCACTCAATGGGCCAGAGCATGTCTCATACGATTAGCCACTCCTTAGGCCACTCTGTGGCCCAGAAAATGACCCAGCCAATGGCGCACACCCTCCCCCAGCCCATGGCTCAGACCCTAGGGCCCAGCTTAGCTCACACCCTCCCTCAGCCAGTCGCCACCCATGTCCCTGCCCCCGTCAGCCATGCCTACCACACCTTGGGACAGCTCAGCCATGCCTATGAACAGCCCCCCTCCGCCAAGGACCTGAGCAGCAGCAAGTATGCCTCCCTCAAAGCTGTAGGTAAGACCCCGCCCCCTTCTGCCACTGGCTCCACCTCTTAGACTCAGTCTGCAGTCCTGTGGCCTTACTAGACTCAGTCTGCAGTCCTGTGGCCTTATTAGACTCAGTCTGCAGTCCTGTGGCCTTATTAGACTCAGTCTGCAGTCCTGTGGCCTTATTAGACTCAGTCTGCAGTCCTGTGGCCTTATTAGACTCAGTCTGCAGTCCTGTGGCCTTACTAGACTCAGTCTGCAGTCCTGTGGCCTGATCTTGCCTACGCTACTTCAGCTCAGAGCAGTCTTATACACTTCAGACACTTTTAAAAAACTAGACAACATGAACCCGTCTACCAAGGGACTTAGTGTTATTTACTTCAGACATTCCATTTTAATTGCTTCACCGTGCGGCTTGGGCGGGAGGCCGGGGCACTGATAAGTCCTGAGCCCCGCCCCCGGTCCCCAAACGACTCCTCCGTAAGGTCACCATATTGGATTTCCTCCCAGACACAAACCAGAGGAAATGGCCAGCTAATAACAAAGAGACCCTGCACTGCAGGCCTGAGGCCTCCTGGATCCCAGGCGCGTCTTTGGGCGTGCAAACTTGGGACCAATTATTTTAATGTCATTCACAGATATCTATATTTACCATCCTGCTATTGTCATCTACTATAAAATATGACAGTAACAAAGTGCTCAAGTCCCTACAGAGTACTGAATTGTAGTCAGTTCAGAGAGGTGTACATTTGAGCTGAAATCATTTTAGTTCCTCTTCATTACATTGAGTGTGTCTGTAGGGTTAATATACTGTATGACAGGATCAACATGGTTCACTGTCACACTGTCAAAGTCAGCTGCTTACATCTTAGTATTAATGAGTGTAAAGTGAGGGAATGTCATATGTGGAACACTGAAGAGACTCCCTGGATTTAGAGGTGGTGTTCACTCCAAACATTAGTCAAAGTATAAAAGGAAAGTTTATGAGCAGAAACACAGTGAGAGACTTCATTGCCCAAACTTGTAACTGGAGGAGAAATAAATAAATCAGCCAAAGAACCTAAATCTCTCACTTGTCTTTTGACCCCTCCATGCAAAATGATTCTTTCGCTAAAAATTAATGACTTTTTTTAATCAGTTAGGCTAAGAAAATATTAATTCAAGCAACAATAGTATAAAATGTACGTTATGAAATGGTGTATTGGTAATGAAGCAGATTTTTAATCTCCACTCACACAGACCCCTTTCTCTGTCTCTCTGTAGCTGAGAAGGCTGGCGACAGCGGCAGCAGCTACTACAGCAGTCGTCGGCAGATGGTTGACTTTGCTGTGAAAGGCAGCCTGCCCCTGCACCCTGTGCGGATGGACCACGGAGGGGGTGGTGGTGCCCCCTACAGCACAGAGATGACCTGCACCAAGCAGAATGGGCACCGGGCCAAAGCCAGTGGCCGCGTCCAGGTCCAGGCTCCGCCCCCACATCCTCTGGCCTATGCCACCCACACCATCGGCAGCCCCCCTGGCCCCGCCCCGCCCAGGGGGGGGTGGGGCGGCAGCGTGACGCTGGGCCGCCGGCAGAGCTATGGCACTAAGAGACAATACGGCCTGGAGCAAAACCCCCTACGCTCCGCCCACAGCCACCACTTCCTGTCCCCACAGGCCTTCTGCATCACCAACAGCAAGACTGAAGTCACTGTTTGAGAGAGGGAGGGGGAGAGGAGGAAGGCAGAGAGAGGGCAAGGGAGAGAGAGGAGTGTGGAGAGGAGAGGGCAGGGGGGAGAGAAGAGTGACTTGGACAGGGAGAGAGTGAGAGAGTGAGTTCATCTTGTGTGGTTAGAATAGGAGACTACAGCTCTGAGAGGCTTATGTGTTTCTGTGTGAGAGGTATGAGTGTGGGGATGAGTGAGCGGGTTAGCACTGGGATGAGTGAGTGGGTTAGTGTGGGGGATGAGTGAGCGGGTTAGTGGGGGATGAGTGAATGGGTTAGTGCTGGGGTGATTGAGCGGGTTAGTGGGGGGATGAGTGAATGGGTTAGTGCGGGGATGAGTGAGCGGGTAGTGGGGGGATGAGTGAATGGGTTAGCGTGGGGATGAGTGTATGGGTTATTGTGGGGTGAGTTTGATGGAGGTTTCAGTAAAGTTTCTCACTGCCACGTAAGCACAGCTTGGGATTGAAGTGAATGAAGAAAACAATAAGAACAAATAACAAAGATTACTGACAACCATGATCCACCCCCACAGAAAACACCCATGATCCACTGCACCAAGAAACAGGAAGCAGGGGGAATGTGGGAGTTTGCAGACAGTCATGCAAAAATTTATCATAAAAAATGTGAACATAACACATTAACAAAAAACGTGGAGTGAACCATGACCCTGACTTACATATGCAGTCTGGATATTAACAACTGTGGGACTGAACGCTCCGCGTCCATCTGTCCAGACTGAACCGTGCGGTATAGATCACGCCCTCAGGCGTGTGCTGCATAGGGGTCAAAACCCCGATCTAAAGCTGCCAGAACAGAGACTTCAGTACAGAACAGTGGTGGTGTCATCACCTGGAGACAGGGAGGAACAGTGAGAGACACATCATCAGTGTGCGACTCTGAGTCACCCTGGCATCTCTTACGCCTGATCCTGCAGAGGCCAGATGGCCGGAGCGTCTCTCAGCTTTAGGGGCTGTGCCTTTACCTTCTTCTGTTTCTCAGTCATTAAGAGTTTACTGCCAACACCAACTTAGAGAACTCAACAGATGCTGCGTGGTTCGAATGGAGAAAAACAAAAAAAACATTAACCCTTGACTGGGCGCATCTTTCCCAGAGCGCCTCTTTAATGGACCACTTCTTTACTGGACTCTCAAAGATGTACATCCATTGGAATTAGGAATTGGGGACCTTTTCATTTTTGTCAGATCTCTGTCTTATTTCTGCTCTCTTTCTTTCTTCTACTTTGTTTCATTCCTTCCATTTGGTATCATTTTTGCTAACATGCAGAGAGGATGATGGTGGGAGAGAGGAGGAGTGTGCCGTGCAGGAGGGCTCTGGACAGCGTTTCTCCTGATGGTTTCCCCAAGGATCAGGCTGGAATATTTCACACGCGGTGGGTTTCCTGAGGACTTCATGCTGTGTTCACATGCAGGACAGTAGACGGCAAACGGGTCCACTGTGTTCAGTGCAAGCATGATGGTAAATTCACTGAGTCTGGAAGAGTGTGTATGCTGTCTAAATTTTTTACCTTTTGTTTCTGTCTGCCGTTGTGGTGTAGCTAAACCGTATGTTGATTTACTAAGGAAATGTGATTTAGACTGCGTAACCTGGTGACACCACAAACAATGGATACCGTCGTGCCACTCTGCCGTGTGCCTTTTTCCGTCTACTGTCATTCCGCTGCCCTCGATGTGAGCGCATCATCAGCCTCTGGTCACATGACCCAGGTTGGCAACAGTACCTGCTGCCATAGCACAGCAGAACAGTGTGATTGGCTGAATTCAGAGCAGGAGTAGAAACAGAAAGTGTGATTGGCTGAATTGCAGAGGTCATCAGTCATGTGGTTTATATGTGCTGAGTGACTGGTGAACATCAGTAAGGCAGAGATGTTGAACCTATAGGGCAGATGGTAAACTCTGTCCCTGTTGATGCTTGGTGGGGTTCTCAGGCACTGTCAGTCACTTAGAACATTTAGAACCGGGAGAGCGTAGGGCATTTTCAGAGGCTAGCCACTACTGTTTTTCCCTCCCATTCCTCCACGTTAATATCATAGAATATGTGGGGAGGATGGAATCACAGGGGCTGAGTCCCTGTGCTGTAACTAGAATGGCAGTGGTGCTGGGGGAAGACTCTGCCCTACAGCAGGAGCGCACTGGCAAGCCCAGGGCTACTTTAGACATTCAGGCTGTAGGAATGGCCGCGTTTCTAAAATTGTTAGATAATTAGAATATTTATTGACGTATTATGTATGCAATCTGTACATTCTCTCTTGAAAAAGCAATATATGTCAATTGTCAATATATAGAGAACAAAAAAATCCAAAACACAAAACAATAGAGGAATACATATCAGAAATGCATATTTCAATCTATGCCAAATAAAAATGTTTTACAAAATATATCAATTATCTAAATTTTCTCATGTGCAGTTGTTTGCAGATATTGTAGAATATATTTGCCAAAACATGTCACTGTAAAATGTATTCTAAAACATGCACAAAACTGCTTACACGAAGGTGATGATAAGTGATATATCTGTCATTTGTTTATTATCCTTAAGTATATTTAGAGTGTATTCCTTAGATTTTGGCATTTCAGTTGTTAACATGTATTTCTTTTTATAAGGGTTGTGCCAAGTGAAACATTTTCCAAAAGATTTTTTGAGGGGCGGGTGGGGGGTGGGTGGCGTCTGTGTTTATCTCTTCAGTAAAATGCTCTTTGGAAGCGTGGCAGTGAAACAAAGTCTCCCTTCATTAAAAAGGCAATAACATTGATCTGCTGCCCCCATAGTCTGCGAGCTACAGCCCACAAAGCCCACAGCAGCTGCACAGGGGAATCAAAACAGTCACTTTCCCTTTTCAAGGAATGGTAAAAATCTCGCTCTCGCTAACAAAGTCGCTATGGAGACGGAGAGTGTCTTGCGCTGTCGTTCATGGCAGGTATCCACGCGGACTCCGTGTCCATTTCCTCTGTGGATAACACAGCTTCCTCCCTCATGATGCTGGGGAAATGCACTCAGCTCTGTGAAAGTGCACATGCTGGAGCGTGGCTATGCTAATCTCCCCGCTGTGAAAAGAGTGGCGAAAGTGGAGCTTTCTGCACTCTGCGCCAGCTGACGACACACCGCCATGCATTTTCAAACAAGGGCTCCAGATTCACCTGGCTGTCTGACCGCACATCCCTCGGCCAAACGAATCCCGCTTACCCCACTCCTGTGGACCGCTGGCACAAAAGCAGGCTCATTTTCCACGGTTTCCACGGTTTCATCTACCTGCACTGCTGCTTCTGTCTGTGTTCCTTTATGACTTGTTCTCACACCTGGGCCTGTAGCTCAGAGCCCTGCAGCTGACCAATCAAAGTGCTGTATGTGTCTGAAGCCCTCCTCAGGCACTCTGTGATTGGTGTGGAGAGAAGTGAGGGTTCGTTGCCATGTGTTGCGCATCACAGCTGCCTCCTGAGTGGAGGCTAACCAGCTCAATCATCTGATATGACTGTAGTCCTTGTGCTCACGGGCCAATAGCATAATGCTGGCAGTAAAGCAGAGGGCAGCTGACATCCTTTTGGTACATTTAAAACTGCAAGGATACTGCCTGCAGGGCTATGTGAACTCAAACCAGGGACAAACCCCACCCAGATGTGTCTAAACTCTGCCACTAAAGGAAGGCTGCATTACGGCTCAAACAGCCGTAGAGTTCCACGAGTTAAACTCATAACTCAGTTTTATGAGCAGCCATTTCCAAACATTAAAAATACCCTTTGTATATTTTTATTTTTGGTGTGTTTACAGTTGGTAAGGAGTTTTTGTTATGATATATATTTATTTGGAAATTGGCTGGATAAAAGTGCCACAGTGGTGTTTGGCCCGTTTCTCCCATGGCAGAGCTCACCTGGGCACGGCACTCTGGAGAGACCAGCCCAGACAGCTCGGTGCACAACATTTTAAGGAGGTCATGTGACAGGGTTTGCTCTGGGGTTTTTTTTTTTTTAACTCAAGTGTTGTTTTTTCATATTTTCAATTTGCAAGTTGCAAAAAAATATGGAAATAATCACTGTTGTCTTGTTCACATCTTACTTATTTACAATAAAGCAGATTATTCTCATGTTTGTGTCTGTGAGATTTCTATAAGATCCTGAGATAAGGCAGAGTATATTCACTTCCTGTACCGGCCCCTATTATGACTGGGGAGCCATTTTACAATGGCAGCCAAGAATGGCACCATAAACAGAAAACATCACTTATGTGAGGACTAACTGTCAGACGGAAAAGCGACTGATGAGGATTCAGAAAACATGACGGATGTTGTTTTGTTTTAATGGACATTTTAAAAGCAGCATGACTTATTGTCAGTATTTCATATAAAATGATGATTATGAATTTCTAAGCACTCTTCCTTTTTGAAGCATCATTTGATTAACTATTCTGTCCTTCGTTCAGAAGTGTCTATGATGCATTAATGCGTGTTAAAATATATCAGCAAGCTTCTCTGTGCTAGTCCTGCACAGTTCCTGCTGAGCTTCATTCCACCCATATAATATGATGCAACCTTGCTTTGCCAAGCTTCTCTTCTGATTGGCTTATTTGGATACAAACCCACCATCCTGTGACTGAACAGCCCACCTGATTGGCTCATATGGATGCCCATCCTCCCTGCCAGCTTATTTTCAGAGAGTGGGGTTTTGGCTCATTGAGTGGAGCGCACATTACACACCCATATAATAGCTTCATTTTCATAAATTCATATCACAGTGTTATTGTTATGGCTAACTGTTGGCACACAGTGCTGGGGCCTGCAGCTGACTACCCGAGCTGGGAAGCAAAAATGACCAGTTATTTTCCATTAGCTGGTTTCCATGGTAATTGGCCATGCCAGTGAATGCGGGGATTGCAGAAAAGGTTTTTTTTTTGGCTGGTTTTGAAATTTTAGCCACATAATAATTATTGCAAGTGACTGCCATATCCTCAGCAATTACTGTACTGAGCGCCTCAACACAAAACACACAGCGCTGCATTCACACACAGCCAGCAACACTGAGCACCACAACACAAAACACACAGTGCTGTATTCACACACAGCCAACAACACTGAGCACCACAACACAAAACACACAGTGCTGTATTCACGCACAGCCAGCAGCACTGAGCACCACAACACAAAACACACAGCGCTGCATTCACACACAGCCAGCAACACTGAGCAGCACAACACAAAACACACAGCACTGTATTCACACAAAGCCAGCAACACTGAGCACCACAACACAAAACACACAGCTCTGTATTCACACACAGCCAACAACACTGAGCACCACAACACAAAACACACAGCGCTGTATTCACACAAAGCCAGCAACACTGGCTGATACAACACAAAACACAAACCATGTCTGTTATGACACAAGTCTGGCAGGTCTGACCAGTAAAACTCAAAGCACACAGACATTGTGTGTATTGTGTGTGTACTACAGCTGTTTGCCTCCCCTATGCTTTTACAAATGTAATTACTCAAGTATACACTTGTAATTACATGTAATTACAAAGAGTTTTACACCCTCAGGGGAGGCCAATATCTCAGAGTGATACAAATCCAGTGTCTCTTTCTCTCGCTCGTTCGCTCGTTCGCTCCCTCCCTCCCTCTCTCTGTCTCAGAGCTTTGCTGCATGCAGAACTGAGCTGCCAGGAGCTTTTAAAACACAGAATGAAGGGAGGCGTATTATAAAAGCAAATATTACAGACCCCCTGATTTGACCGTTCCTCATTTTAGCCAAAAAAAAAAACATGAGCATATGAACACATGCTAATAGATGTACAGACTGACATATTGATATCTCTCACACTCCCTGGGTCTGATTAAAGATGAAGAATCCTTCCCTGATGGAGGACTGACGGGTCCCAGGATCCCCATGTCGTAGCTCTGTGCGCATTTTTCAGGGTGAGAAATCACAGCCCCCCCCGCCCCCCACTCCATCTGTGACAGAGAGCAGCTAATCCCTCCAAAGGAACAATCAGGCGGGGGCTCAGCGTGGGGGGGCTGTTTTATATAGCTCTCTAAATAAAGCCTACAATGGGAGCGGGGCCTGCGATTGATTAGTCATGTCTGATTAAGCCAGAGTGGCTGGCGGCTGGCTCGCGCTCAGTGCAGAACAGGTGGTCTGTATTAGGCAGCAGCTGGGCTGCTTTGCTCCAGAAGGGAAAGAGCCCCAGCAAGGTCTGCTAAGACAGCAAGTGCCAGATTAAGACCCAAGGTGCGAGAGCTCTAATTACACAGATTAATTGCCCCCAATTCTGAGCAGACGGGTGGGGGATGGGGGTGTTACTGTGGTGACTGACACATAACTTCTCAACGAGCCCTTCAGGGCCTGGCCAATCACATGGGCACCAGCAGGTCACAGGTCACATGACATAAACACGCCTTTATTATTCTTTCCATGAATCGAGGTTAATGGTAGGATATTTACTTTTTCCTTCTTATTTCCCAAGGCTATATCACACAGCAGAATGCTGAATGTCACACCATCGTCCGTGGTCATCCCCCTCATGGTTATTCATAAGATACTTCAGATTGGAATATTGGAATTAGAGAGAGAGAGAGAGAGATAGTGAGAGGGAGAGAAAGAGAGTGAGAGAGAAGACTTCATCCAAAAATTTTAAATAATGCATCCAAATTTTGAAATACTCCCTGTGGAGAGACAATTACCAATTTCAGTGGGTGAAGGACACACAGCCTCCACGTCTGCGCTGTATGTAGCAGCCTGTCACCAGTACAGGAATGCAGTAAATGTGTAAGTTTGGAACTTGTGCCAGAAAGTTAACATGTTCAGGGAATTTGAGAAGGCAAATCTCTGCAGATGGTTGCCGATCCAACTCTTTATTTTGGCTTTGTTCTGATGTGGTTTGTGCTTACCTCACAGTGAAGTGCCAGAGCCAACTTCCATAATACACAAACAACATCAGAGCTTTAAGTCATAATTCACGAACAACATCAGAGCTTTAAGTCAGACACACCTCCACCCTTAGTGCCAAAGCATCTTGCACCCTAAAACTCTTGAAAGAGGGAGTCCGGAGTGGAGCTGTGGAACTTTACAGGTGTGGAAGATTCTCATCATGTTCCTGGCAGGAACAGGGAAGGTCCAGGGAAAACATCCTTTAATATCTCATTAAAAACACAGTGATCTTACTGGTGTAAGAGATGGCATTATTTTAAATCTTACATGTCTGTGCACCATATCTGACACAACAAAAATGGAACATAAAACAGTCATCTGTGGTCATGTGGAACTATATATTTGTACAAGTTCATTTCAGGTATACACACATTAATAACATCTGTAGTTTTTTTATATGTCACACACACCTGCCCCGCGTTCAGCTGCGTTTCCATGGTGCAGCCGCTGCACCACCTGCCAGCAGGTACTCTGAGGCAGACCTCTTGCCCAGGTGTGTGCCTCCTGCCAGCAGGTACTCTGAGGCAGACCTCTTGCCCAGGTGTGTGCCTCCTGCCAGCAGGTACTCTGACACAGAGCAGGAGCGAGCGGAAGCCAAGAATCACAAAGCCTGGATGAAAGCCAAACGTTGCCACAGCGACCGGAATAATAGTGATTGCCTGGAAACCTCTTTGCACATTGCCATGGCAACAACAGATGGGTGATGGTGGTGGTGGCTTGGGGGGTGGGGGGTGGGTAAGGTTAGTTGTGTCATACAAATGATTTTTTTTCAAACACCTGCAGTGTTTGTGTTCAGTTATAGACTGAGTGGGAGACTTAGACAAAGGCAGAGACCATCGCAGTCATCTAACAGTACGACCTGCTGACTCCAGGAGCCGCTTTCAGCAGCTCTAAAAACAGCAGAATAACACTACAGTCAGTGTGCCAAGACAGACACACACACTGAGCTGAGTGAATGCGCTAACAGAGACACACTGAATTCAGTGAGAGACACACACACACTGTTCTCAGTGCACTAAGACAGACACACACACTGAGCTGAGTGAGTGTGCTGAGAGACACAAACACACTGAGCTGAGTGAGTGTGCTGAGAGACACACACACACTGAGCTGAGTGAGTGCACTAACAGAGACACACTGAGTTCAGTGAGTGTGCTGAGAGACACACACACACTGAGCTGAGTGAGTGCCCTAACAGAGACACACTGAGTTCAGTGAGAGACACACGGACTGTGTTCAGTGCACTAAGACAGACACACACACTGAACAGAGTGAGTGCGCTAACAGAGACACACTGAGTTCAGTGAGAGACACACACACACTTAGCTCAGTGCACTAAGACAGACACACACACTGAACTGAGTGAGTGCACTAACAGAGACACACTGAGTTCAGTGAGAGACACACACACACTTTGCTCAGTGCACTAAGACAGACACACACACTGAACTGAGTGAGTGCACTAACAGAGACACACTGAGTTCAGTGAGAGACACACACACATTGTGCTCAGTGCACTAAGACAGACACACACACTGAACAGAGTGAGTTCGCTAACAGAGACACACTGAGTTCAGTGAGAGACACACACACACATTGTGCCCAGTGCACTAAGACAGACACACACACTGAGCTGAGTGAGTGCAGTAACAGAGACACACTGAGTTCAGTGAGAGACACACACACATTGTGCTCAGTGCACTAAGACAGACACACACACTGAGCTGAGTGAGTGCAGTAACAGAGACACACTGAGTTCAGTGAGTGTGCTGAGAGACACACACACACTTCAGAGTGACCGCAGGACATGGGGATGTTGAGGAAATCAGCAGCGAGGAAACGTGGTCTGTGGCAAACGTGGCCAATCAGGAGGCTGAGCTAAACTCTGGCCCTCAGGGAGGCCGTTCAGGGCTGCATCATTACGGCGGTGTACGACCAACATCCCCAGACTGAGAGCGAGACTGAGACCACAGAGGCTCAGTCAGGGAGACAGGGTGGGACATGCAGGGCGAAGCTGCATCAGGTTCAGACACACAGCTCTGAGGCAGTGGCTGTGTGCCTCCTTCTGTCTGAAGTGTTACAGTAGAGTCTGACTGATTACAGATCTACGTTTCTCACCCTCACTCATGAACACTCTCCCCTTAATCAGAACTCTTACACACAGTTATACAAACCAACATATATTCCTCTCTAACTTTTCATCATGCACATTTTCACACTTTCCTTGCAGGAAAATTAGGGCAGTCCCAGGTGTAAGTGTATTTTTACCTCAGGGCCGTGTTTTGGGGGGCTGGCCTTGCTGGAGTGGAGTGATGTTGACGTTGCCGCAGAGAGACACATGACTTTGTCTAGGTGACGGCAGGAACAGAAAACAGGAACCCATTAAGAGCGCAAAACCTCCATCAGCAGATCCTGCTCTTTCACACTCACACAAAAACCCACAGAGCACTGCACACCGACACACTCACACAAAAACCCACAGAGCACTACACACCGACACACTCACACAAAAACCCACAGAGCACTACACACCGACACACTCACACAAAAACCCACAGAGCACTACACACCGACACACTCACACAAAAACCCACAGAGCACTACACACCGACACACTCACACAAAAACCCACAGAGCACTACACACCGACACACTCACACAAAAACCCACAGAGCACTACACACAGACACACTCACACAAAAACCCACAGAGCACTACACACCGACACACTCACACAAAAACCCACAGAGCACTACACACCGACACACTCACACAAAAACCCACAGAGCACTACACACCGACACACTCACACAAAAACCCACAGAGCACTACACACCGACACACTCACACAAAAACCCACAGAGCACTACACACCGACACACTCACACAAAAACCCACAGAGCACTACACACCGACACACTCACACAAAAACCCACAGAGCACTACACACCGACACACTCACACAAAAACCCACAGAGCACTACACACCGACACACTCACACAAAAACCCACAGAGCACTACACACAGACACACTCACACAAAAACCCACAGAGCACTACACACCGACACACTCACACAAAAACCCACAGAGCACTACACACCGACACACTGATATTTCACCTCAGTTTCACTGAAATCTCACTGATATTTCACCTCAGTCTCACTGAAGTCTCACTGATATTTCACCTCAGTCTCACTGAAATCTCACTGATATTTCACCTCAGTCTCACTGAAATCTCACTGATATTTCACCTCAGTCTCACTGAAATCTCACTGATATTTCACCTCAGTTTCATTACGTTAAATCACTGTGTTTTACAGCTGTCTCTCCACATTCAATGCTGAGCCAAAGGGCTCTAGCATCTCACTGGCTTACAGTGATTCCTGGTTTACCTTCCCCAGGGAGACAAAGAAGAAAAAATATGTTCAAATTAGGACCCAACAGCCCAGGGAGATTTATGTGGGTCTTATGTGCTGCATCTATTTAGAAAATCCATCTTTACTGCTTTCACATCTGCAATTGTATACATACATCACAGAGCACATTGCACAATGCACATATTTATCCCAGTCCTCTAAACGTCAGAAAAGGCATATATGAAAAAATGATGAATTATGTAATATATGCCATTTATATTGACATGGGCTGAATTACGCAGCTCGTGTTCTGGGTTTGCTTACTGCGCTGATGTGTTTGGCCTTTTAGTCCAGCTGTGAGTGTGACGCCTCTCGCCACGCTGAGGCATGTGCTGTGTAGTCGTCCGTGTGTAGTCGTCATTCAGTGAAATGTTGGGCCATTTGTTTTATACAGTAAATATGATGGTGATATTTTGGGCATTCAGTGATTGTAATATCCAGGCAGTCCTCCTCACTGTAGTGTTTGCACATGCAATAGCATATAATTCAGTACATAATTATTTAGAATTCAGTTTGTACAGTTGGCTGTTTTTATCAAAGTCATGCAGTACCGCGCTCCAGGGTACAGCGGCAGTGCTCAACCTGTGGAAGGGGCAGGGTCATTCTGACAGGAAATGGGGAAACCTTCTCGTATTGGCTGTCACACTTTGAGGAAACGGGGAAAGCTTCTGGTATTGGCTGTCACACTTTGAGGAAATGGGGAAAGCTTCTCGTATTGGCTATCACACTTTGAGGAAATGGGGAAAGCTTCTCGTATTGGCTGTCACACTTTGAGGAAATGGGGAAAGCTTCTCGTATTGGCTGTCACACTTTGAGGAAACGGGGAAAGCTTCTCGTATTGGCTGTCACACTTTGAGGAAACGGGGAAAGCTTCTCGTATTGGCTGTCACACTTTGAGGAAATGGGGAAAGCTTCTCGTATTGGCTGTCACACTTTGAGGAAATGGGGAAAGCTTCTCGTATTGGCTGTCACACTTTGCAGGTTAAATATAGCCTCTTGGGCAGTGCTGTGTTTCTCCTGCCGCTTTCCGCCACACAGCCGCTCCAGTTACAGTTCTGATGATCCCCCACAATCCCTGGCTATGTTCTGCGGGGCGGAAAAGCACACAGCTCTGACAGGTCAGTGCGACTCTGTGGCGTCCTCGCTCCCTGTGGGAAGAGACAGGCTGAAAAACAGACGCTTTATGCCTCAAAGCGAGCAGGAGCCAGCAGTCCGCTGACGTCCTGTGGCAGGTTCCAGTGAGAATAGCTTAGGAACTGCTCTAACTGGAGCAGCACTGGGCTCCAGGTTGGAGACACACCTTTCACCCCACCTCACAGTCTGTGATCCCAGCGCTTACCAGCTGCCAAACTCCTAACGTCACCAAAGGGGTATATTTAATACCACGGAAATGAACAGATTTCAACTGGCATGGTAATGCGTGTGCAACTTTTTAAAACCTCTCACTACATATTCACCACCTCAACTGTAACATTTATAACCTTACATAAGTTTACATAAAATAGAGGCTGCAATTCATTTCCAAATGGTGAACTGAATTCAAGCATGATGCAATTAACTGTAATCAGTGCCCTGCTTTTGTGAGAGCCAGGGTGTTGCATAACAACTGTCCGATCGCCATGGTGCCCATCAGAGCATGCTGGGATGGCATTCATGAACACAAAACATCCCGACCACAGAACGCACACATGGCTGCGCGGTGCAGAACGCACACATGGCTGCGTGGTGCAGGACGCACACATGGCTGCGCAGTGCAGGACACACATATGGCCGCGCGGTGCATAACGCACACATGGCCGCGCGGTGCAGAACGCATACATGGCCGCGCGGTGCAGGACACACACATGGCCGCGCGGTGCAGAACACACACATGGCTGCGCGGTGCAGAACGCACACATGGCTGCGCAGTGCAGGACCGTACTAACACAGCGGCATATGAGAACGCAAAATTTAGGAGAATATTCATTTTCACAGAGAGACACTTTCTGCATTTATTAAATAATTTATTTTAAGATAAAGTATAAGTATAGCACTTTCAGCTACAGCACACAATTTCTTCATATTCTTAAAATGTTATGTAATAAGATGTGCTTAAATGGCAGGCATACATTATGGACATACATACAAATATAATCACCCAAACGTACATACCTTAAGGTGTTCAATTGGTAACCACAATATTATTTATTTTATGTGTGAAAATGTAAAGGCATGGCTTAAACAGGTGGCCAGAGGCAGATAAGATGCACATGTGGTGAACCTCAAACGGCTTGTAGGTTCACTACCTTAAAATGAAAGTCATTTGTCTTCAGCCTTGATGGAATTTTAACAGCCTTAGTTTGAATTAGGATTTCATATTTTTAAATACATACTGATTTATACCCATCACTTAAAATGAATTTCATGCTCTACTTAGAAATATTGGGACAGTGTAGGGAGATTTCTAAAGTACTTTTTAAGTGAAATAACTGGAGGTGAACTTTAAAGAGGTTGTTTTAGTTGTGAATCACTAAGAGTGAAGATGGGGCTTTAGTGGGAGGTGAGTAATAGGATCATCTGTGTGTGGACTGACTGCAGGTGAGAATGTCTGAATGTTTCCTGTGTGTCTGCAGTGGGGGACTCCCAGCTCTGTGTCTGAACCTCAGGTGCGAGCCAATGAGCACCCTGCATTACCTCACCCCAGCCAATGAGCTACCTGCATTACCTCACCCCAGCCAATGAGCACCCTACGTTACCTCAACCCAGCCAATGAGCACCCTGCATTACCTCACCCCAGCCAATGAGCACCCTGCATTACCTCACCCCAGCCAATGAGCTACCTGCATTACCGCACCCCAGCCAATGAGCACCCTGCGTTACCTCACCCCAGCCAATGAGCACCCTGCATTACCTCACCCCAGCCAATGAGCACCCTGTATTACCTCACCCCAGCCAATGAGCACCCTGTATTACCTCACCCCAGCCAATGAGCACCCTGCGTTACCTCACCCCAGCCAATGAGCACCCTGTATTACCTCACCCCAGCCAATGAGCACCCTGTATTACCTCACCCCAGCCAATGAGCACCCTGCGTTACCTCACCCCAGCCAATGAGCACCCTGTATTACCTCACCCCAGCCAATGAGCACCCTGTATTACCTCACCCCAGCCAATGAGCACCCTGCGTTACCTCACCCCAGCCAATGAGCACCCTGTATTACCTCACCCCAGCCAATGAGCACCCTGCGTTACCTCACTCCAGCCAATGAGCACCCTGCGTTACCTCACTCCAGCCATGTTTATAATGTTGAAGTCGGCTTTATCGATAATGATTATTACTGATGCTTAAGTATATGACCCTTTGTGAGCCCCACCCCCATTACACTAATCATGAGCTTGTGTAGGTGGAATGCCGATCTGAAGTAGCTCTTCCGAGTTGGAAACTACCTCCGCCAATCAAATCCAACCTAAGAAATCTGAGGACACCAATAAGCATGCAGGGAGCTTGTGCCATGAGAAGCACTCAATTTCCTGCAGCTGTCCTATCAGGGATGGCCTTTTCGACATCTAATGGGGGCACAGTGGTACTGCAGTGCATTCCTGAGGGAGCTGCTCAGTGAGATACAGAATTACAAAACAGCATAATGGGTCTGTCTCAGACCGCCTCCCCTTCTGAAAAGCCATAAGCAACCAAAATAAACGTTTCCACGCTCAGCTAGCGGCAGACCCAAGCTGGAGAGTTAGCGAGTTAGCTGTGGTCCTGAGGAGGTCTGGTCTTTTTAAGGTGCAGCAGCAGAGTGTGGGCGGCGGCAGCGTGTGAGTGATGCACTGTGATGATGCGTGCACACTCAGAATAACACACAGCCTGTTGGCCCTGTGCTGAAGGTGACATAATTGACCAGCCATAATCACATGGAGCCATTGTACGCTACTTAACAATGCTGCAATGCTAACACTTCAGCTAATGGTAATGAGATCTGGGCTGGTTCTCATCACCCTGGGTTTCGTTAGCAGAGAGAGATCTAACAGCATGAGATTATGAGCATGCCATCATCACTGTGAAAGCAGGAAAACCACCGACGCTGTTACAGGACTACAGACACTGTGACACTGTAGCAACTGTGTAACTAACATGGAACTGCTATCTATGAGCCTGTTGTTAATTGGTTGTACAATTATATATTTTATTCATTTGTTTATTTGTCAGGGACATTGCAGAATGAGAACACTGCAATAAGGCTAACTGGATGATTCTCATTTTTGCTTTCCCTGGGCAAGAAATAATTTACATCAATGTGAAATACATGTTTGTGGTATGTGTGCTTGCATAGATATCTGTAATGACCTTTGACCTTGACTGAACCATGAAGCCAGTGCCCGTCCTGGTTCAGTAACAGGGGTCAGGGAGGTATTTCCTCAAAGTTGGGTGTTGAGTGAATGTTTTAGGTGTACTTTAGAGACACAGGTAAAAGAATGCTGGGTAAATGAAACACTGAAACCCATCTGGGCCGCTCATTAATCGCTTTGGCATATGTGCGCACCAATCTCTGCTTCCCTGCACTATGAAATTTTTAAACGCGCCAGTTTACAGTCGTCCCCGTCTCGTCACTTCAAAGGCCACTATTGCGCTTTGTGTTTGTACATCAAAGGCTCAACACCGGGGCCCAATCAATCAATAAAATCAAACAGCATTTCTTACAGCACTCCTATCCAAGTAATCAGCTTGCACAATACATCACAGAGAGGAAATGTGAGAGGATCACAAAAACAAACAGTCAGGAACCAGCAGAGAGCCGACGGGCGCACAAACAGCCAGTGCTGGACTGTGATGCTTCCTTCGGCTCCTTTCATTCACACATACTCAGGTACTCTGCTCCAGACGTCAGGGGATTTAAACTTCACAGCAACCCATAAAAACCCATGCATGCCAGCAGGAGAGGAAAAGCGGCAAGCGTTTTTACCATCTCCCCTTTGAGACAGAATCGTTTCTCATAAAACGCTTCGGCTTGCATGAACTTGTTCCTTTTCCTCATCACAGCAACTAAACATGAGCGCTTTGTGTTCAATAAAGGTGCAAACACTGTAATCTACAATCCCAGCATGCAACTCAGTTGCCCATTCTATTGTATATT
The DNA here is from genome assembly GCA_019788955.1 of Albula glossodonta. NCBI lineage: Eukaryota > Metazoa > Chordata > Actinopteri > Albuliformes > Albulidae > Albula > Albula glossodonta. The sequence continues at coordinate 16,592 of JAFBMS010000467.1, read as the reverse complement.
GATGTTATACTGCCTTGGGCCAGCTCGATACCCATGTACAAATGAATGTAAGAGTGATTAAAAATAAAAACCTCTTAATCCTTGGGGGCTGAGCTGAATGGTGAGATAATTGAAGAAGGCAGTTTGAAAACAAACAGCTCTGCTGGCGTTTATCTACTGGATGTGTGTGGAATGGGGAGGAGAGTTTGTATCGATAAACGCTTAATCCTCTCTCCCTGGCTTTTGTTAAAGAGTGAGACATCGCTTGACCTAATTAATCCGCTTCATTCATTGTTGAGCCCCCTGGAATGTTAATTAAAATATCCCAGAGGCTACTGCTCCCCCAATTCACAGGAGCACTGATCCCAGGGAGCAGCACATGCAGAAAGAGCAGCACACAGGAGCACTGATCCCAGGGAACAGCACATGCAGAAGGAGCAGCACACAGGAGCACTGATCCCAGGGAACAGCACATATAGAAAGAGCAGCACACAGGAGCACTGATCCCAGGGAACAGCACATGTAGAAAGAGAAGCACACAGGGGCACTGATCTCAGGGAGCAGCACATGCAGAAAGAGCAGCACACAGGAGCACTGATCTCAGGGAGCAGCACATGCAGAAAGAGCAGCACACAGGAGCACTGATCTCAGGGAGCAGCACATGCAGAAAGAGCAGCACACAGGAGCACTGATCTCAGGGAGCAGCACATGCAGAAAGAGCAGCACACAGGAGCACTGATCTCAGGGAGCAGCACATGCAGAAAGAGCAGCACACAGGAGCACTGATCTCAGGGAGCAGCACATGCAGAAAGAGCAGCACACAGGAGCACTGATCTCAGGGAGCAGCACATGCAGAAAGAGCAGCACACAGGAGCACTGATCCCAGGGAGCAGCACATGCAGAAAGAGCAGCACACAGGAGCACTGATCTCAGGGAGCAGCATATGCAGAAGGAGCAGCACACAGGAGCACTGATCCCAGGGAGCAGCACATATAGAAAGAGCAGCACACAGGAGCACTGATCTCAGGGAGCAGCACATGCAGAAAGAGCAGCACACAGGAGCACTGATCCCAGGGAGCAGCACATGCAGAAAGAGCAGCACACAGGAGCACTGATCCCAGGGAGCAGCACATGCAGAAAGAGCAGCACACAGGAGCACTGATCCCAGGGAACAGCACATGCAGAAGGAGCAGCACACAGGAGCACTGATCCCAGGGAACAGCACATATAGAAAGAGCAGCACACAGGAGCACTGATCCCAGGGAACAGCACATGTAGAAAGAGCAGCACACAGGAGCACTCATCCCAGGAAGCAGCACATGCAGAAGGAGCAGCACACAGGAGCACTGATCCCAGGGAGCAGCACATGCAGAAGGAGCAGCACACAGGAGCACTGATCCCAGGAAGCAGCACATGTAGAAAGAGCAGCACACAGGAGCACTGATCTCAGGGAGCAGCACATGCAGAAAGAGCAACACACAGGAGCACTGATCTCAGGGAGCAGCACATGCAGAAAGAGCAGCACACAGGAGCACTGATCTCAGGGAGCAGCACATGCAGAAGGAGCAGCACACAGGAGCACTGATCTCAGGGAGCAGCACATGCAGAAAGAGCAGCACACAGGAGCACTGATCTCAGGGAGCAGCACATGCAGAAGGAGCAGCACACAGGAGCACTGATCCCAGGGAACAGCACATGCAGAAGGAGCAGCACACAGGAGCACTGATCCTGTAACATACTGGGCTCTACAGATAATGTAAAATGGTGGAATCCTAGTCGTGCTCTGCGCAGTGCCCTGACCGCAGACCCATTCATATAACTATGGGGTTTTCATCTGGCTGCTGGGCCTAAATGAAGAGGACAATGTGTTTGTTTATTCACCTACATAATTATCTGTGTTGTTTCAAGGTGATCTTGGTCAGACGCATTGCTATGCCTGTCACACTCTGGGGTACAGCAGCACTATGAGAGCGTGCAACTACGTAGGAACCAGCACTAGCCCCCAGTCATAGAGCAGGCTTTAGCGTTAGCGTTCACACACTGCCCCAGTGCTAAACCCTCAGTCACAGAGCAGTCTTTAGCGTTAGTGTTCACACACTACCCCAGTGCTAAACCCTCAGTCACAGAGCAGGCTTTAGCGTTAGCGTTCACACACTGCCCCAGTGCTAAACCCTCAGTCGTAGAGCAGGCTTTAGCGTTAGCATTCACACACTACCCCAGTGCTAAACCCTCAGACACAGAGCAGGCTTTAGCGTTAGCGTTCACACACTGCCCCAGTGCTAAACCTTCAGTCACAGAGCAGGCTTTAGCGTTAGCGTTCACACACTGCCCCAGTGCTAAACCCTCAGTCACAGAGCAGGCTTTAGCGTTAGCGTTCACACACTACCCCAGTGCTAAACCCTCAGTCACAGAGCAGGCTTTAACGTTAGCGTTCACACACTGCCCCAGTGCTAAACCCTCAGTCGTAGAGTAGGCTTTAGCGTTAGCGTTCACACACTGCCCCAGTGCTAAACCCTTAGTCGTAGAGCAGGCTTTAGCGTTAGCGTTCACACACTACCCCAGTGCTAAACCCTCAGTCACAGCGCAGGCTTTAGCGTTAGCGTTCACACACTACCCCAGTGCTAAACCCTCAGACACAGAGCAGGCTTTAGAGTTAGCGTTCACACACTGCCCCAGTGCTAAACCCTCAGTCACAGAGCAGGCTTTAGCATTAGCGTTCACACACTACCCCAGTGCTAAACCCTCAGTCACAGAGCAGGCTTTAGCGTTAGCGTTCACACACTGCCCCAGTGCTAAACCCTCAGTCGTAGAGCAGGCTTTAGCGTTAGCGTTCACACACTACCCCAGTGCTAAACCCTCACTCACAGAGCAGGCTTTAGCGTTAGCGTTCACACACTACCTCAGTGCTAAACCCTCAGTCACAGAGCAGGCTTTAGCGTTAGCGTTCACACACTACCCCAGTGCTAAACCCTCAGTCACAGAGCAGGCTTTAGCATTAGCGTTCACACACTACCCCAGTGCTAAACCCTCAGACACAGAGCAGGCTTTAGCGTTAGCGTTTACACACTGCCCCAGTGCTAAACCCTCAGACACAGAGCAGGCTTTAGCGTTAGCGTTCACACACTACCCCAGTGCTAAACCCTCAGACACAGAGCAGGCTTTAGCGTTAGCGTTCACACACTACCCCAGTGCTAAACCCTCAGACACAGAGCAGGCTTTAGCGTTAGCGTTCACACACTGCCCCAGGTGTGACCTTTAAACAACACAAGCAGCCTTTCTGTGATATTCAACATTCATACCTCTCCTTAGATTAAAACAGGCTCTTAGAAAACAACATCAAAAACATTTAGAAATATCATCTCCACTGCTCATCTAAAATCACCACCTTTTCATAATGTTTAAAAAAAGCATCTCTTCAACTCATTTAAACCTTCCTCCATCTGTTGGCAGTTTCTGGTAAAATGTGACCCTTTTCTCTGATCCATTTCTGGGCAAGTCTGAGCTGCTCCAAAAAATTAGATGATTAGTTCTGGAGAGTGTCTCCACTCTTGCCCTCAAGCGTTTTACAAGAATTTTTAGTACATTTTTCTAGGAAATATGATATACGCCACATCCTTTTTTTTAGTATGGATGCCTTCCTTTAAATTATTTAAAGTTTTTAAATGGGAGAGTCAGGGGCCAGGGATTGGTGAGAAAAATCGATGAGCTGTGTGAAATCTTCTTGACGATTCGCATGACTGTATTGGGTCTGTGCCGACTTGTGTGAAGTTTCCTGTGGAAGCTGAAGAGGTCGGGCAGAGTGGGTGTGGCAATCAGGAGGTGTGGGCGTGGCAGTCAGCTGTGGGTTTGAGCTCAGACTGCTCTTTCCTGCCCCTGGAAAGTTATGTAAAGATGCAGAGCGTCCTTTCTGCTGGAAGCTGGAGGTAAGCGATGCTGTGGCTGGACAAGGCCCCTGAGAGAGTGCATGTCAGCAGGATTCCAGCTGCCAAGCAGCAGGAGAGACAAACGAAGCGGCTGAATCCACTCCAGACCAGGGGTCGTTTCACTGACATTCAACAAACTTCATTCTGTAAATGTTCTTCTGTTTTGTTTTCTCTGTCTGAGGAGCTTTGGAGCAGCTCATGGTGTCTTGGTAGTTTAGAGCACAACTTGCCACTTTGGGAACACGCAGTCTCTAAGCACGGGGTTCATAGCGACGAGCTGCACTGTTCACCTGTCACTGACAAGTGTTAGAGCTGAACCCTGCTACTGTAATGGATGATCATGGAGGAGAGATGAGACTGAATGGAAGTTACTGCTCACGCCTCGATTTGGGGCTATATGCTCAACATATCGCTCCCATGTCAGCAAGGAGAATCACAGCAAACTGAAAATAACTGGAAATAAAATTATATATTTGTATCTACAAAAGAACGTTCAAATAAGCATTAGTCTACATTGAGTCTTTACAATACCCAACTGATTTCTTTTTTTTTAAATCCCAGTACGAATACAAGGGATGATATTCGGACGGAATTATCTGTTTATGGTTCATTATTTGTGCGTTCCAAATACCGAATTTGAATTTGGCTACACCCCCAGTACACCCTAAGCAGATATTCCGCTGATGGTTTGGGCCTTGCATCTGTCTGTATCTCAGGGTCACAGCAGTGGAGCTGAGAATTTTGATCCAGGAAAGAAAAAGAGGGAAAAAGGGGGAAATAAAAAGATGTGATCCAAGAAACACGAGGAAGAAGGTGCTATGAAGAAATTGTATGCACGGTATTTGGCTGTAAAGACGTATTTTTCCTGGAGACTGTGGAGTGTGTAGTCACGTGAGCGATGTCATTAGCGATCTTTAACCACCTTGATCCACATCACATCCTCTCCATGCATTCATCTCCTCTCAGAATTCACGCTGCATTAAAGTTATAATATACATTATAATACATGAATATTCAGTCTGTCACATTTCATTTATGTCAAATGAAAGTGTCACCTCATGGAAGCGTAAGTGGAGGCAGGGGTTCGATGGAGGCTGTAGACTTTTCTGTGCACGGTGCGCTTCTCTCAGGATGGATCATCTGCACAACAATGCTCTGAAAAACTTTTATTTATTTTATGCGGGGTTCCCGATCTTGTGCTTCACCATGCCACCTGCCAAAGAATCCGTCCTCCCTGCTAATGTTTCCCTTTCAGCACAATAAAACCATGAGTAATTGCAAGTGACTGAGGCCGGTCCTCAATCATCTTTTGTCCTTTACTTTCAATTACAAACAAATGCAAGTGCTGCTATTTCAGTGCAGAACAGCATTTTTAAAATCCATTTGTGTGATTGCTGAACTGTGTTACACAGAGGGGTCGGTGCTGAGTAATTTGTTGCTGTTTTTGTTAATTGCTCTTAATTGGCATGCTTGAATATGTCAGAGGGATAATGAAGGAACTGTTGATTAAATACTTGGAAGCTTCTAATGCTAAAAGCAGCTCACATTAATGAGCAGCTTTTAATAAAGCTGTCAGTCATCTCTCCCACCTCTCCTCACTCACTTATACTGCTGTGATCTGTTCCTTATGCAAATTTAACATCCAATATGTTAATTTTACAACACAGAAAAATGTGAGTATATATAAAAATATACTGCACATCTTAAGGCAACATGCTAGTTACAGATAATGATATTACATTACATTACAGGCATTTGGCAGACGCTCTTATCCTTATTATGATTTTACGTATATAGTGTAAAATGTATCTGTTAAAAAGGACCTTCAAGAAAATGTACTATAAAACATGGAATGGGAATTAAAATAATTAAGTTTAATTTAATGTGTTTTTCCCCGCAATATTGCAGTCATTTGACAGACTCTCCAGTCCAGAGTGACTCAGTGTGGCAGATCATGACCACATCCACCTGACTGGTATAACAACAATACTACCACACCTGGCCACACCTGCGAACAGACAGCAGTACTGCCACACCTGGCCACACCTGCGAACAGACAGCAGTACTGCCACACCTGGCCACACCTGCGAACAGACAGCAGTACTGCCACACCTGGCCACACCTGCGAACAGACAGCAGTACTGCCACACCTGGCCACACCTGCTAACAGACAGCAGTACTGCCACACCTGGCCACACCTGCGAACAGACAGCAGTACTGCCACACCTGGCCACACCTGCTAACAGACAGCAGTACTGCCACACCTGGCCACACCTGCGAACAGGCAGCAGTACTGCCACACCTGGCCACACCTGTGAACAGACAACAGTACTGCCACATCTAGCCACACCTGCGAACAGACAGCAGTACTGCCACATCTAGCCACACCTGCGAACAGACAGCAGCACTGCCACACCTAGCAAAACCAAACCTTATGATTTCAACTGAACAAATGTACCATGGATTTGTACTCGTACTCTCAGAATTTCAGATCCAGTACCCTAACCACTACTCTGCACTACCAAGTTTGTGGAAAATGGTGCTTACATCAATGCATGTAGACATGGGAAAATTTTTATTTCAACTCTGCATATGTTGGCACAAACTGTGTTTCTTAGAAAGGAGAGATAGACTCTCGAATAGAGTTCCCATCATGCTCAGCACAGTCAGAGATCCTTTAAAGCAGAGATGTGCCGCTCACTGTGAGGCCTCTCATACTGTCACAGGGGTTTATGGGAAACCGGTAGTCCTGGGCGTACAGTGCTGGCAGACAGCGAGAGAGGAAGATTTTTTTGGATAAATTTTACTGTCACAAGAAGCAACAGTGGCTCTGTAAGTCCATAACTGAGATGAACCAAAACAATACTTACAAAACAATAAATATGATTTTTTTTATTATTTTTGAATTACATTTTTTTGAGGTGTTGGTTTATATATACAGATCCCATCGTGCTCAGCACACCCACTCCCTTTCAGACCTTTGACCTTTTTTTGCTTCTGTGCTGTTCTGTTGCCAATTGAGTGAGAGAACGAAGAAAGACAGCAAGGGAGAGAGTAAAAGAGAGAAAGGAAGAGAGACAGACTGAAGCAGGAGAACCAAATTAAGTTGAAAAATGACTTAATCTCAAGATAAAAACTGTCCAAGCATTAGAGATGAAGGAGGTATTGTCTCAGTAAAGCCTTACAGTGGCCGTTACATTTACACTGAGGCAGAAATGCCGTTACATTTACACTGAGGCAGAAATGCCATTACATTTACACTGAGGCAGAAATGCCGTTACATTTACACTGAGGCAGAAATGCCGTTACATTTACACTGAGGCAGACATGCCGTTACATTTACACTGAGGCAGAAATGCCGTTACATTTACACTGAGGCAGAAATGCCGTTACATTTACACTGAGGCAGAAATGCCGTTACATTTACACTGAGGCAGAAATGCCGTTACATTTACACTGAGGCAGAAATGCTTGTCTGGCAGCCTGGCTTCTGCTGGCTGGATCAGGGGGAAACGGGAGAGGCACCTCTCTCTCTCAGCGCTGCTAATGAATCACAGCAGAAAGAGCCGCCAGAAGGAGGAAGGAGAGAGGAGATCCACACTGCCGTGCTGGGGGCAATTTATGGATTTTATTTCAGGTTGCTGTAGCAACAGCAGCATCATAACTTCACAACAAGAGAAATCATTTTAAAGATATTTCGATATTTTAAAAGGTGACGGCAGAGAGCTGGTGTGTGCTGTGTCTAGTTGAGTGCAATAGAAGTTGGCTTGAAAGCATTGTGTGTAGCTGAAAACGTTAGCATAAAGGGTGAGCGGCTGGAAAGTGTGTGTAGCTGAAAACGTTAGCATAAAGGGTGAGCGGCTGGAAAGTGTGTGTAGCTGAAAACGTTAGCATAAAGGGTGAGCGGCTGGAAAGTGTGTGTAGCTGAAAACGTTAGCATAAAGGGTGAGCGGCTGGAAAGTGTGTGTAGCTGAAAACGTTAGCATAAAGGGTGAGCGGCTGGAAAGTGTGTGTAGCTGAAAACGTTAGCATAAAGGGTGAGCGGCTGGAAAGTGTGTGTAGCTGAATGTAAAAGTAATTGAGTGCATTAGCATTACATCAGCTAACCGAAAAAAATGAGTTCATTAGCATAGCCCTAGCTAGCTGAGTGTAATGGAGTTCATCAGCATAGCATAAGCTTACAGAGTGTAACTGAGTTCATTAGCATAGTGGTAGGCAATCGTGTGTAATTGAGTACATTAGCATAGTGTCAGCTAAGCGAGTGTAACTGAGTTCATTAGCATTAGCATCATTAGCAGAAGCTCTCTGCGCACTCTCACCTGTTGAACTGCACATTGTCTGACCACACGTATTAACTAGCATTCACCAGACTTCGCTACATGTATCTACAGACACAACATGAGTGTAAACAGGGCAGCATCCTCAGAGAGAGAGCAGGTCCATATTCTTGCTGAATGAAGGTGTGCGATGGATCAGATGTGTGGGTTATGTCTGCTTTATTATTTCTGATATCACATTTTAAAATATTAATTGCGGTTGGCCAAACAAACACGAAAGGGTTTATTCATGGAGGGTTATGAGGAGGAAAAGTTAAATTAATGCAGCCAACCCGGTCGGGGAGCTTCAGTTGGAACGCTCTCAATTTATAAAAAGATTTATGAGAAATTATTTTCTGACACCTTTCTGCTTCATTTCTCCCCTTGCTCACTACTATAGGAGATCCTTGGGCTGTATCACAGTTTATGACTGAAGACACATGAATATTCATACGCTGTTATCAGTATTCATGTTCCCTCATGAATATTCATGAAGAGGTGATAAAATAGAACATTACAGCTTAATCTGTGGAGAGACAGAGCTTTCAGAGTTCACGGGAGGAGCCGTCTGGGGGCTCGACAGCAGGGCTTCTGCCGCCTTCTGCTGACCAGACCCACAAGTCTGAGTGCTGCTGGATTTATTTTCATCCGAGAGTCACCTGTGATGTCCCAGGTCTCCATTAGTCTCTGACAGAAGAAGGAACATTAAAAATCGGCAGCACTACTGGCCTCTTGCCCCAGGTTTCTGTGCCTGCATGGACCGTACAGGTATAGCAGCTGTGATTGGCCGAGCCCACATGTGCAACACTGGTATAGCAGCTGTGATTGGCCGAGCTTCAGAATGATTATTACAAGGCTAGATGGTTTAGAATGGAGATTGCATTCATATTTATGAGTGTGTGTGTGTGTGTGTGTGTGTGTACATGCACTCTTCGTCATTGTCTCTCTGTACTGTATAAAACTTCATAATGGGAGGTGGCTGGTACCATAAACCCAGGAGCTGAAGACAGGTTTGTGTTTTTTAAGGAATTTTCCACCTTCTTCCAGCATCATGTTATTTCACAAAAATGATTTACACTTTGTGGTTTGTGCTTTTTAGCCAGGTTGGGCAGAGATTTTTGCAGAGATTGCTGTGTTTCACGTCGCAGAGCCTTCTGTGACATGCGTGTGTGCTGTATCCCTCAGAGCTTCAGCTGCCTTCCGGAGCATCGCGATACAGCCGCATGAAATAAAAATAATCCATCAATCGCACAGACAGAATGCTGAGAGCTGCTGCACGGATCCTTCCGGCTCAGTGATTTATGTGGTCTGACCTGAGGTGAGCGTAGACAGAGACGGGCCCCTCATTAGGAGAGGAAGGAGGCCATTAGGCTCCGCCCCTGAGGGCCAGGGGTCAGGGGTCATCGTGCTGGCCTCATGCTCACACTTGCCCGTCTTCATAATGGCTTTCATCAACACACTGCAAATAACGGCAAAGTCCCCTGTGCTAGCGGAACACTTGAAAACTGGCCTATGACCATTGAGAAAGTCCTAATGACGCTTGCGTGATCTATGTTTTCATGTTCATATGCATGCACGCCAATGCGTGTGTGTGTATGTCAGTGAGCACACAGCTCCAGTGTGTCAGTGAGCACACAGCTCCAGTGTGTCAGTGAGCACACAACTCCAGTGTGTCAGTGAGCACACAGCTCCAGTGTGTCAGTGAGCACACAGCTCCAGTGTGTCAGTGAGCACACAGCTCCAGTGTGTCAGTGAGCACACAGCTCCAGTGTGTCAGTGAGCACATGGCTCCCGTGTGTCAGCAAGCACACCCTCCATACCCTAGAAAAAGAGGAAAGTGTGGGTTTCGTAGTAACACACTACAGCCATGACATCACAGAGGTTGCTGTGGAGAAATGTTTGGTTGGTTCTCAGGTGTTAATCCTGAGTACTCTTCTAATGAGTAAATATAAGCAAATGTGAAGACATGAGTGTTCTCCCTCAATAATGTTTCCACAGCATGCATGCAGTCAAATGACAACAGACCTCACGTTCATTGGAAGCACAAGAATAAAACCATTCACATCTGATATAAAAGCACAAGAAAAAAACTATTCAAGGTGAGTAAGAAAAACACAGGAGCAGAGCTCCTCCTGTTCAGAAAAAAAAACAAACACACAGAGAGAGGCCAAGTAATGAGTTTGAACCTGACCTGAACTCATCAACAAGGATGAAAAGCTGCAGACACATGGACCTGAGGGGGTCTGCTTCCCATGATTCCCATGGGCACAAAAGGTGGGCATTCTCCAGTGCAGAAGGACATGGCTAAGGAGCGGTCTGAGCAGCAGTGTAATACTGGGCAGGCTAATATCATGATAATAACGTGGTCATGTCAGACATATGCTTGGGTAATACTAGGCAAACAGCTAGCTAATACCTGCCTAATAGCAAGCTAATTGCAGGCTAACTGAAGAGAGTATGACTCTGAAGGATCCTCCTCATTATCGTTACATTAGCATGGCCCCGCATGCAGCTGGAGGGATTTAGCCCTGAACACTGAGTCCCACTTCAATTCAAGCCTTCTCCACTCAGCTGAAAGCGTGTACCTCTCATCTGAGTGACAACCTTTCACAGCAACCTTTCCCTCTGGACGCGCTGGATCAGAGCCGAATACCTCACAGTGAATATAATAGCGTAACGCCTGTGTTACAGTGCGCCGCTGACAGCCAGTCGTCGGGTGCTGTTAATAACTTCGTAATGATTTATGAAGACATTAAGTCCACAACACATTATGATGATGTAGCTCTTAGTGGGGGTGAAAGGACTTCGATAGACTTGGTTAAAATAAGGTTTGAGCACATGAAACATGAATAATCACCGCATAGAAACACAGACTGATGCAGAATCAGTGCAGCATACCTGGGTAAGCCCATCCTGTTCCACTGCACAGTTATGTGGCAGTTATTGTCCGCATTGTATTTTAATTATGTTTCATATGCATATGAAAAACTTCAGTCCATGTAATATATGCCATTCTTTCATCTATATGTGAAAATTATGCTAATATGACGGCAATCTGATGAGGCTGTATGCATAATCTGTACTTTTATTCTGCTGGAACTCTCTGTGGGGGTTAACACAGTGATTAGCAGGACTGAGTGCTGTGCTAATTCATTGATTAATGAATTGCAGTGATGCAGGACTGTGTATGCAGCCAGCGCTTCCTCTCACTGGCCTGCTGGAGCGCAGACGACACTCTCTGAAACCTCAGACTCTGTGTTCATGCAGTGAGACTAGAGCAGGAGGAGTTTCTCCAGTCCGTACGGATTCTACACACAGCCTCAGGTCTGGGCTGCTCTGTTCGAGGCCATAGCCATTAGTAGCATTCAGGAGCTGAGTAGTGCCAGAAAGCAGGAGTATGCGTTAGCGGAGTAGCAGAGTAGTAGATTAGCACTAACATTCATTAGTTTAGCAGCATTATCAGATAGCATTATTGTTTATTAGCCAGGCAATTTCCTCTGCTCAGAGCCTGATACAGCTCACAGTCTCACTGGACTGGTTTAGCAGTAAATCTGAGCTGTGGATTCAGTACTGAATCTGAGTCACTGGTTTAGTAGTGAATCTGAGCTGTTGATTCAGTACTGAATCTGAGTCACTGGTTTAGTAGTGAATCTGAGCTGTTGATTCAGTACTGAATCTGAGTCACTGGTTTAGCAGTGAATCTGAGCTGTGGATTCAGTACTGAATCTGAGTCACTGGTTTAGTAGTGAATCTGAGCTGTTGATTCAGTACTGAATCTGAGTCACTGGTTAAGCAGTGAATCTGAGCTGTTGATTCAGTACTGAATCTGAGTCACTGGTTTAGCAGTGAATCTGAGCTGTGGATTCAGTACTGAATCTGAGTCACTGGTTTAGTAGTGAATCTGAGCTGTTGATTCAGTACTGAATCTGAGTCACTGGTTAAGCAGTGAATCTGAGCTGTTGATTCAGTACTGAATCTGAGTCACTGGTTTAGTAGTGAATCTGAGCTGTTGATTCAGTACTGAATATGAGTCACTGGTTTAGTAGTGAATCTGAGCTGTTGATTCTGTAGTGATTCTGAGTCACTGGTTTAATCGTGAATCTGAGCTGTTGATTCCCGCCGTGTTTACGCACCCGCCAGCAGTGTCAGACCATGCCACGTCCTCTCCCATCCGTAATGGAGACAGACGTTTCCCCGGGAGTGCATTTCACCGTCGCGCGCAGCCGGGCCACAGGGGTGGCACTTTCCTGGCTCCTAATTGTGTGCTAATTGAAAGCAATTCCCCCAGGGAAATATAAATCTTTTTCCTGGACTTGTGGCAGTTTGTCAGGCCCAGTTAGCTGTGCTGTCTGCTTTCTGCATGCGCACCTTCCTCTATTTAATTCAATTTTGCTGCTGTACACAAGCAATTTATTTCAGCAAAAAAATAGCAGCTAGCTGCAAGATACAGCTACACTGACCTGAGACCGCTGTATACTATGCATTCAGACTACGCATGTTTTTGAATGCGTGCGAGTGTGCGTGCGAGTGTGCGTGCGTGAGTGAGTGTGAGTGTGCGTGCGAGTGCGCGTGCGAGTGTGCGTGCGAGTGTGCGTGCGAGTGTGCGTGCGAGTGTGCGTGCGTGAGTGAGTGTGAGTGTGCGTGCGAGTGCGAGTGCGCGTGCGAGTGTGAGTGCGAGTGTGAGTGCGAGTGTGCGTGCGTGAGTGAGTGTGAGTGTGCGTGCGAGTGTGCGTGTGCGTGCGAGTGTGCGTGCGAGTGTGCGTGCGAGTGTGAGTGGGAGTGTGCGTGCGTGGGTGAGTGTGAGTGTGCGTGCGAGTGTGCGTGCGAGTGTGCGTGCGAGTGTGCGTGCGTGTGCGCGTGCGAGTGCGCGTGCGAGTGCGCGTGCGAGTGCGCGTGCGAGTGTGCGTGCGAGTGTGCGTGCGTGTGTGCGTGCGAGTGTGCGTGCGAGTGTGCGTGCGAGTGTGAGTGCGAGTGCGCGTGCGAGTGTGCGTGCGAGTGTGCGTGCGAGTGTGCGTGCGTGTGTGAGTGTGCGTGCGAGTGTGCGTGTGCGTGCGAGTGTGCGTGCGAGTGTGCGTGCGAGTGTGCGTGCGAGTGTGCGTGTGAGTGCGTGCGAGTGTGCGTGCGAGTGTGCGTGCGAGTGTGCGTGCGAGTGTGCGTGCGAGTGTGCGTGCGTGTGTGCGTGCGAGTGTGCGTGCGAGTGTGCGTGCGAGTGTGCGTGCGAGTGTGCGTGCGTGAGTGCGTGCGAGTGTGCGTGCGAGTGTGCATGCGTGAGTGAGTGTGAGTGTGAGTGTATGCACAAATCACCATGTGTATGTGTTTATGTATTATCATTATTATTATTATACAGGAGCCCTACGAAACCCCAAACAGGGTTGCCAGGTTTTTTTTTGTTAACCGTACCTTCTAATGAAAGGAAGAAGAGGATTATTTGCATTCAGATCTCCCACAGTGTTGCCAGATTCTCCACTATCAGCTCTGTTTGAAATCCCCCATCCTTCAGTAGAGCTGGAGGGGGATAAGAGGAAGTGCCGTCTGATCACAGGCCGGCTGTGATCTGGTGCAGCCTGTCTGTTTGATGGCTCTGCACCTTTCATCACACATGGAGAGTTATGCTGCCTACAGTCACAGACAAGGTTGCCAGGTTTACCCCAGTACCCCTCCAAAGGGCTGTGGTTATTGGCCTGTGACAGGATTATATAACGTTCTTACTTCTGCAAAGAAAGCTGAGCAATTCTCATGCCAGGGTATTTAGTCTTTTAGACACTGTGTTGTGTTTTGTGTGGCAAACAATCCGACTGGCCTCAATTCATCCACGAATGTGGGATGAGACTGTATTCATGTTTCATGCTGCTGTAGCTCTTGAATTTCTGCATGTCCTCAAATGTTACTTTTTTTAAAACTCCATGCAATTTATGCAAATGAAATTGTGTGTTTTATTATTTTGCTGTTTTCCACATTTCCAGTAAAAATGATCTTGCCCCATTTGACCCATTTGTTGTTTTCACAATAAAAGTGGTTGAATTATGAGCATGTGTGTGTGTCATGTATACTCAGATGGTACAGTGGGTTCTGTGTTATCAATCTGTGTGTCATATATACTCATATGGTACAGTGGGGTCTGTGTTATCAATCTGTGTGTCATATATACTCATATGGTACAGTGGGTTCTGTGTCATCAATCTGTGTGTCATATATACTCATATGGTCCAGTGGGTTCTGTGTTATCAATCTGTGTGTCATATATACTCATATGGTCCAGTGGGTTCTGTGTTATCAATCTGTGTGTCATATATACTCATATGGTACAGTGGGTTCTGTGTTATCAGTCTGTGTGTCATATATACTCATATGGTACAGTGGGTTCTGTGTTATCTCTCAGTGTGTCATGTATACTCATATGGTACAGTGGGTTCTGTGTTATCAATCTGTGTGTCATATATACTCATATGGTACAGTGGGTTCTGTGTTATCAATCTGTGTGTCATATATACTCATATGGTACAGTGGGTTCTGTGTTATCAATCTGTGTGTCATATATACTCATATGGTACAGTGGGTTCTGTGTTATCAATCTGTGTGTCATGTATACTCATATGGTACAGTGGGTTCTGTGTTATCAATCTGTGTGTCATATATACTCATATGGTACAGTGGGTTCTGTGTTATCAATCTGTGTGTCATATATACTCATATGGTACAGTGGGTTCTGTGTTATCTCTCAGTGTGTCATGTATACTCATATGGTACAGTGGGTTCTGTGTTATCAATCTGTGTGTCATATATACTCATATGGTACAGTGGGGTCTGTGTTATCAATCTGTGTGTCATGTATACTCATATGGTACAGTGGGTTCTGTGTTATCAATCTGTGTGTCATGTATACTCATATGGTACAGTGGGTTCTGTGTTATCAATCTGTGTGTCATATATACTCATATGGTACAGTGGGTTCTGTGTTATCAATCTGTGTGTCATATATACTCATATGGTACAGTGGGTTCTGTGTTATCTCTCAGTGTGTCATGTATACTCATATGGTACAGTGGGTTCTGTGTTATCAATCTGTGTGTCATATATACTCATATGGTACAGTGGGGTCTGTGTTATCAATCTGTGTGTCATATATACTCATATGGTACAGTGGGTTCTGTGTTATCAATCTGTGTGTCATATATACTCATATGGTACAGTGGGTTCTGTGTTATCAATCTGTGTGTCATATATACTCATATGGTACAGTGGGTTCTGTGTTATCAATCTGTGTGTCATATATACTCATATGGTACAGTGGGTTCTGTGTTATCTCTCTGTGCTTTAGGGCAGTTGAGTAATAGTGTAGGCTCTGTAATGTGCTCTTACTGGCACAGCCTGCTGATTCAATTGTCTTGCACAGAATAAGGAAAAAACGCATAAACATTTAATCCCCTAGTGCTTAAACCAGCCCCACTAAAGCAGCTCTTTCTGCAGATCAAACTGTGTGAATAAAAGTGAAATGAGAGTGCTCTTAATGAAATGTGCTCCTGGCTTACAGGGTTTTCTGCAGCTTTCGGGCCCTTATTCCTTGTTTTATTTCAAATGTAATACCAGCAGAATCGTCCAAGGGAGGTGAACCAAAGCTGTAAGTCATTTCCCGTCGATATTCTGTTGCGAGTCGAACCTTGGCACTTCTGTCTTATTTTAGACTTGACATTTAAATTATTTATTTTTCCCTGTTCAACGACGCCTGCAGTTCTGCAAGAATTTGATCATATACGCTTCGGCTTATGAAGTGTTAGCAGTGTTGCTGAAACTGTAAAATAAGCTTTAAATGTGCTAAAGCAGCGTGCTGTTAACACGCTCAGTTAAATAACATTGAACGCAGATGTCTGCTATGCGAGCCATCGCCAGGTTGTGGCCCATGACCTTGCCAATGACAGCTCAAGATCGATGCTCAGACAATGGATCAGACCAAACGGCTGAACCAGAAAACACCAACAGACAGACACCAACAGACTAGGGAGTTTTAGGAGTCTGCATTCTCAGAACATGACTGCATTTCATACACATATTGGTTACTGTTGTAAGGATGGATTCATATGTCCAAAAAAAGTAATTGAAACATCTATGTTATTCATTAAATGATATCAGACATGTTTGGTTGCATAATTCTCTAAATTAAGTTTATTTGTCCCAAAGTCATGAAGCACTGAAAATGTACAGCTGATTAGTTTTCTATTCACCAATTAAAAATGGTAAAGCTGGGGGGGGGCTTTTGTGTCTCTGTTAAGAAATACAGATGAAACAGAAAAGTGTTGTATGATGTAAGATTATTGTCTATAGATTCGCTTCCGGCTTTTACCAACTTTACCTGAAAATTAAAGGTTTTTAATGTGTT
>JAFBMS010000466.1:0-108646 GCA_019788955.1 Albula glossodonta | reverse complement strand
TCTTTGAGGCTTTTGTTCCATCTAAGCAGTTAACTAATCATGCAATTAAACTCATATATCAATTAAGCGTCCCCTGAGGTCCACGCATACAATACTGAGTCCAGCTTTCCAGCCTACTAACAGCCTTTGAGTTTGGCCTGGAAAATTCCAGCAGTTATCATGCAAGGGATCCAGTGGACATTTCAGAGGGGGTACCAGAAGGCTGTGTCTGTATTTTCAGTCACAGTTTTATCAAATTTTCATCTAAACATCCTTTGACTTCTAATCTAAGCCAGAAAACATGATAAGATATCTTTATCCTCATTTTATAATATAGTTATTACATGCATTGCATGGATCAGTACAGTAAGGCAGAGTTAGAATGCCAGTACCTTCTACCCTGAACTGTACTGTACCATAGATGTTATTTAAAGTTCACCTACTGAAAACCAAGGGAATACAAATGTTAATCTTACATCCAGACCAGACTGAGGGGTGAAGCTGAAGAACGGACTTGTTTTGTGAAGGGCTTTCTCACCCCATGTCTTGTTTGCATGTTGAACTTGCACAGCTGGGGGCTGAAAAACAGGCAGGAATTCAGACTTCCAGCTGGCATGCCATTAATTCCTGAGTATCTACATTTTAATAAATATATAATTTGTCATTACTTACAAAACATCCACTGATTTCACTCATCAACTCCAATTTACAAGGAAAATATGAAATAACATGCATTGGTTTAGCTCACGTGTTAATTTAAATGGCAAAACCACTGAGAAACCAAACAAAATATTTAAATAAATGTATTTTAGACAGAGTAAAAACATGATACCTCAGTCATATCATGTCATTGAAGAATAAATTGTTCCCTCGCTCTACCTTACAGCTCAGCCAAAATAACATACAGAACTAGTTACAGGCATTTCACTTATTTAGAGATCAGTGGAAATAAAAATGTATTACATTTCAATAAAAAAACTGTAAAGAGCCAAGATGCTTGAATTCTTCGCCCTCCTAAAATGTATCTAATGATAGAAGATGCAATAATGTTGAAAACCAGGAATACATTCTATGATGCAAAGAATTATGTATTGCTTATTAGTAAATTCTAAAAGTTTTATATATACCATGTAACCCCATCTTTATCAGACAGTAGCTCAGTCAGGACCTTACAGTTAGGTCAAAACTCTGAGCTCAGTGCTATTTTCTTCCCCCTGCAATGGCTAAAAGGCTTAACATGTTGCAGTTCACTATACATGCATAATTGATAGACGGGGTCAGTGCATTCACACTGCACTTAGTTAACTAGCTTCAGGTGCTCCTCAAACATCTGGTCAGAGATGGAAACACCCATATATACTCCTGAAAAATAAGAGTTTGTGAGCAGATGTCATGTTTACACTGTTGTTGGGAATAAAACAATGCTCTTGGTTTTACCTTCATAAAGCTAATATTAGGATGTATCAGCCCTTTAAAACACATCTGTTGCTGATAGTAGTTGGTGTTCATTTTGTGGAGTGCTCATGTTAAACACTGGGTTATCAGCTCCAGAGTACATGCAAGGAGCAGAGCCAGGAAAGGGGAATTCATTACTGTGGCAAATCTCCATTGTACTGAACTGTGCCCACTCAGTGCGCTGGCAGTTTCACTCAGTTTTCCCCATTTTGGGATTTGTGGATTTTGAAACACATTAAAACTGTTTTTAGCATATCATAGCATATCCATTGATTGGGTCCCTGTCTTAACTTGGACTGTCACAGCATGGACAATAGCATATAGTGATATAAAATAAAGGATAAATAAACATTCATATCTTAGCTTGTACAAAGTGATACCAGATGCAATCATCCATGTTTTTCAATCAAAAATAAAAACAAAATGTCACAGAGTCATTTTGGAGGACAAAAGAACAAGACCCAGTGCAGCATGTGTAGCTTCTTCAGATGTTCTTCCTCCAGTACTGTAGTAAGAGGTAAACACAGTAAATACAGTGTCTGGGACCAAATCAAAAGCTTCTCTTTTTTTTTAGGAAGAACACATCCCAAGTGATATGTTTGCATGTCTACAATAAAATGGAAAATATCAACACTTATGATGTAGTTACATGACAGTATTATAGCATTACAGTGTTACAGCCTTACAGAGTTACAGCCTTACAGTGTTATGGTCTTACGGCATTACAGCATTACAGCCTTACAGTGTTACAGTATTTCAGCGTTATAGTGGTACAGTGTTTCAGAGCTACAGCCCTACAGTGATACAGCATTACAACCTTACATCATTACAGTGTTACAGCCTTACAGCATTTCAGAGTTACAGCCTTACATCATTACAGTGTTACAGCCTTACAGCCTTTCAGAGTTACAGTGCTACAGCCTTACAGCATTACAAACTTAAAGCATTTCAGAGTTACAGCATTACATCCTTACAGTGTTACAGCCTTACAGCGTTTCAGAGTTACAGCTTTATAGCCTTACGGCATTACAGCTTTACAGTGTTACAGCATTACAGCCTTACAGCATTACAGTAGTGTGTGATTGAAGTGAATATGCCCTTAAAGATACTGAATGCATTTGACTGGGTTCCCACCCATCAATTCTATACTGTATATGTAAAATAATGTTATTGTCTTGTGTTTGGATATATATCAGCAAATAAAGTAAGAAGTTATGTTACACATTGGATGTGATTAAACTGGTGGTATCACTCTAACCAAATCTCTCATTAACTCCATCCTAGTTATTATTTCCATATGCAAAAGTAATCATCACTGGTCCTTGAACTAGAGCAACTGCATTTATATCTGAAGAACAAAACAATAAGAATCAGCGTGGAATCAGCGTGGTTCTGCGCTTAATGCTCCCATCTTACTGAAAGGCCTGAGAGAACTTCGTAGGTGGAAAAGCGTGTCGTGTTCATAACTGCCAAAGGTATTCTGGATTTACCCGTCTGTGTTTTTTTCAGGAATTGCAAAAATCCAAATGCACAAAAAGCAAGTACATGTTAAATAGATATAAAAATTGTATAGTTTTAATACTTTCAGGTAAAAATATTCAAATGCGTTCTTGTTTCTCTGTCTGTGATTGAAGGAACCTGTGATTGAATTTCCACATGCTGCCTGCGTCTGCTTTGACTGCTGCATGTGCTGTGATATTAACATGGCTCTTTCATTAGAAAGCAGCCCGTTCACTGGCTTATGGGTAAAATAAGATGCGGAATGAGACAATAAAGTGCTTTTGTGTTCAGTAGGTGCATTATGAATAAATAATCATAAGTGCCTGGGCTACATCACTACATCTTCAACATAATCATGGCCCAGCATACTCCCATTGCACTGCATTACATTATATATATATATATATAAATAAAAATATTGCAGTAAGTATAAAATGCAGCTGCCCTCTGAAAATGATAAAGGATAGGTGATAGGCTGGTATTATGATCTCTGTGGTTCATACATGTTTTTTTTTCTGGACAAAGACAGTGAGACACTGGTTCAGAGCACAGTACAAGTCATTCAGCTTCAACGTTCAGAGATGGCAAGCTTTTTGGATGTAGGTTACAGCTGAATTTGATTGTCACAGGGTAGCCCCTAGGGACAGGGGCCTTTGGGAGGGGGGTGGGCGCACCATTGGCTGCGCATGGTTGGGGTTGGGTGGGTTGATGGTGTCTGGGGAGTGTCCCGGGCACTGTCAGTAGAGGGCCACCTGGAGCCTGTGGAAATGATGTGTCACCTTCTCAGCCCCGCCCCCACCCCCTGTGTGGTGACAGAAGGGCGGATTGACAGGCTGTAGTGTCAAGCATGACATGCCATCTAAATGAATGCCATATTCCCCCTCAAATTATGGAGAGACACAACCCATGAGCCTCAAAATTCCTAATGACTTTTTAGATGCTACTCGATGCTACACATCTTTGGAACACATTCTTACCCAAAAACAACTTCATAGGTCACATTTTCATTTTTCACTTTTGTACACAATGGATGTTTTCTGAAGACTAAACTTAAAAAATTAAAAAACTACCTAAACTGATATCTCTGCACAATGTTTCATTACATTTATTAAATGTGAAACAAATAACAGAACTGTATTTCTGAAGAGGTGGCGAGTGGAAGTGTTCCTTTTTATTTTCACTGATACAGTTTGGCAAGATCTGCAATCAGAGCAGTTAACTTGCCAAACTGTTTGTGTTCTGAAAAAGCATAACACTCTTATTCAATAGTAAGTAAAATTTAAGGACAAATGTTGATTGAATCTTGGCCTGAGTGTTGAAGAATGATCTGAATACACTAAATAAATTTAAATCCTTGGGGAAAAGATTTTTTGAGCAAGCCCATTTTTTGCCCTTTCCACTTGAATGAACACATTTTAATTTATTTAAAACAGTGCTGTTGATGTTGAAATCAGCATACGTTACATTAAAGCTCCCATCACCCCTACTTTTCCAAATAATAAAGATAGGCTGGTCTTTCCCCTTTTGCAATTGAATTGACTAAAGAATATTTATAACAGTACAGGAAAACACTTTTGAATTTTTGGCTTTTATAATTTCTCTTTAAAATGTGCATATTGCCAGCAGGCATTGTCCTGACACCACTGCGCTTTCAGAGAGAGCATAGGAGAGCCATGAATCCATGTGTAATTGCTTCTGTCCCAGCACTGGCAGGTCTGGCCTAAATCTGCCAATCCTTTCAACTAATGCAAAGACAAAAAGTGTTTACTAGACTATTATGTCCACTCTTATTCAGCCTCTTTTCCTCACCAAGATTCTGAAGAATCTTTAAACTTCAGAGGATATGTAATAAATTCACACAACAAAAATAGTTCAGTTACCTTCTTCCAAGGTGATACAAATATTGCTGAAACGCAGTGTCTGTGTTTGATAACCAAGAAGTTAGGTTTCAAATGCATGCAGTCTGTCATGGTTGGCCACTTTTCGACTGTCCTTTTGTAGAAAACACAATTTGGAATGTATGCAAGTAGAGCTGTATAATTGTTTACAATTATATGATTAAATAATTATGAGAAACAGAAGGACATACTTGCTTATTTCCCCATGAAAGAACCACCCTGTTGTTGAATAAGTATTTGATGTTGATTTAAACTTATCTTGAACCAGGTCAGTCACCTTGTAAGCTCAAATGAGGTTGTAGCATGGTACATGACTATTTTTATGTAATTGATGGATTATAAGGAATGTATAATCTGGTTAAATCACTTACCTGAATTTATCTGATAATGCACTTCCACATAGCAGCTATGATACAGTGGCCAACAGAGAAGAAGTGCATTTATCCAGGCTAGAAGATACTTTGCTCCTTAAAATATATAATGTATATGCATATAATAAATTATATACTGTATATGTATACAAATAAAATATATACTGTATATGTATACAAATGAAATATACAATGTACATGCATATAATAAAATATGTACATATAGCCAATGGAAAGGCTTGTCAGTGACAAAACGTTTCTGTATTTGCTAGACTGTGACCACCAGGCGCTCTGGATTAGGATCGTTATTAATTATGCAGCTAGTGAAGTTTGGTTTTCAGGAAAAAATACTGCTAATATTTGGCAACTGGTGATGGAAATGTTGCTTTATAAAATAAAGAAGTACATACTAAAGCGAACAGGCCGTTCACCTTGTTGAACCCCTTTGTGAATTAAATATCCCCAATTAAATCCCCCTTAATTTCCTTTTCTAGTCTCTCCCCATAGCTTTTTAGTTTCATTGCAGGAGCCAGTTAGTTGTCCTTCTTTATCATTTTTTGAGACAAACTACAAAGAAGACTTGTGGGCAGGGGCATAATCAAGATTTGAATACCTGGGGGGAAGGGAGGAGACAAAATCTGGCATGGGGTCTATGCAGGAGGTACACTACCACAAATTGTACTTGAGCAATCCGTTTATAGACTTTCATAACAAATAATTTCAAACAAAGTTTTGTTTACTCCTGCAAACTTTACAGTTTGAATTAGACTAAACACATGGTTATTCATGTTCTCAATTGCCAGTGAAATGGTAATTCATAGAAAAACAAACAAATAAACTCAAAGTTCACTACACTGCAAGGTTAGCTGGCGAAGGTAACCCATCAATTAATGAACAGGTAAGCACTCAATAATGCCATCTTATATTACAGTCAAAAAGAACAATAGTTAACAAGTAACAATACAACAAACAAACAAACAAAAAACATGAAAAAATAAAAAATAAATTTCAATTGTCCAGTCTGAGCAGCCTCTTGGTTGCACAGGAATGGATTAATTAGGGAGGACGATGGCATTCAAACGGCTAACAGCTGAACACACAAGCTTGCATAGTCCAGAAGTGCTGAGGGTAGGTTTACTTTATTCAGCATGAGCTGTACACCGTCCTCCTATTCAAACTAACCCATCAGCACCACCACACTGAACACACACAGAGGATTGACTCACCTTGCAGTGCTGGCAAAATTATTGGCACAGATCGAGGGCCGCTGGAACCCTGCCCCTCTGAGGGCACACTGATTTTTCGGCACCTCCAGACTGGCATACTCCCTCACACTAGCCCCTGTTCAGCTGCATCACCTTCCCCTTCAATGAGCTGGTCTCTGGTGGTCTCAAGGACCATCCAGCTTCTCCCTGCAGCTCCTGGCTTCAGCTTCAGGTATTGGCCCAGACTCCTTCCCCTTGCATAACCTTCCTCTTCCTGTCAGATATTGGGCAGAGCCAGCTGGTGAGAAATAAGGCCTAACAGGCTGGGCTGGGATGTGTCAGCCATGCTGAGGAGAGGGGTGGGAATGGTTGCACAGGGTGGAGAGAACCAAGGTGGAAAGGATGGGATGGGAGACGGGCCAGACTATGTATAATTTCCATTTATTTCATGTACACACTATCCATTTATACAGCTGGATTTATACAGGCCCTGCATGGGAACTGAACCTCACACTGACCTCAGATCAGCACTACCCCTACACTGCCAGGCCCTGCATGGGAACTGAACCGGAGACTGACCTCAGATCAGTGCTGCCCCTACACTGCCACTCCCTGCATGAGAACTGAACCTGAAACTGACCTCAGATCAGTGCTGCCCCTACACTGCCAGGCCCTGCATGGGAACTGAACCTGAGACTGACCTCAGATCAGTGCTAGCCCTACACTGCCAGTAAGAAAACGGGGGAACGTGGCCCAGGGGAACTGGCTCGGAGTTGAAGTGATTCTGGGGAGGATTTTTCAGACAAAGGGGACCTGAGTATGGAAAGGGCATTAGAGCTATCTCCTTAGAGACTCTCTCCACCATGTTTGCTAAACCTCCCTCCGATGTGACACATGGCAGTCAGCCCAGTGGTTGCCCAAGGCGTTCCCTCCTCTGGTGTTCCTGGTGGGATGTAATGCTGTCTGCACACCTTGGTCCTCCTCATTTCTCTTTCCAGCATGACTACCCAGTGTTTTGTCTGACTTGCAGAAATCTCAATGCTTTTTCCTCGCATCCAATGGTGCCGATGGGGGAGGCTGTTTTTTCTGGTGTGGGTGCAAAACAGACCTTCAGTCTCAGTTTAAGAGAAAATTTCAGACAAGGTGTAATCAAGGGCAGGGGCATTTACTCCAGAGAGGTAATGGGCAGGAACTTCAGGGTCACTTTTGACAAAGTTCACCTCTCAATTTAAGAGACAATTTAAAAAAGGGGCAAGGGCCATTACAGGCAAGCAAACCAGCAATGTCAGGATCACTTCTAGCAAAATATCTTTCTCAATTTAATTGAAATTTAAAACTGTTACACCACTGGTGTGATGCCCTTTGCCCTGATTGATAAATGTAAGATGTTTTTTAGGTGCCCTTGTATAATCTGTTTGCTCCTGTCCCAAAGAAAGGCTGTGCATGCCACTGCTCATATTGTTTGCATCCCTGACCAAGGCTAGACTAACCGATTATATGTACCCTTGGCAGAGTAATTTCATTGGATGGTGTTTGTGACATGGTGGTTTGTGTGGTCACCACACTGGAAGGTGAATGAAAGGGAAAAAAACACAAATTACTGCAAGGCAATTTTCAGTTGTCATTTCATCTATCAAAAATTAATTTAAAAAAATTACATTTTTCCAAACACATGATTTCAGGATATGTCACATGCAAATATGGCTACCTGAATTTATATACATATGAAGCTTGTAAACCCTGTGGAAAGAGGGGGTAGACCGCTGCCAAAACGTACTGAATTACGTTTTTGAAAGCTAATATTGCTAATAATATGCTAATAATGGCTACTAAAGCTACAATGATAAACATACACAATTTAGCAAAATAACTTGAGTTCACTTGTTTGTATTTTCTTTTATGGTATGCTAATAACCAACTATTTACTAGATAACTATGAAGTAATAATTTGTAATTATTTTTAAAATATCAATTTCACTAAAAATTACTTCGGAAATATTTGTCTTTTCATCGTAATTCACCTCTTTAGAAAATGGTAATTAAGTGTGAAGTTCAAAGTACGTATGTTGTGTGGTCAATACCTGGGGCAACACTGATCTCAGATCAGGGGTCTCCTGCCCAGAGTTGTAGTAAAGACCACCTCAGTTGAGACCACGTGCATGAATTAATTACCGGGGCAAAAAATAGTCACAATATCACAGAACGAAGTTCTTAGGTTTTGAAATTCTTCATCTTCACCGTCTTTAGCTTTTGTTTTGTGTTTAGGAACTCGCACGTTCACTTCCGGTTAGATATGTCCGTTAATATTCGCTCACCTGAGAGAAGCAGGTGGCGGACATGATTAAGAGCGCTGAGATGGAGCGAAGTGGAAGGTGGAGAAAAAGAGAAGAGCAGTTGGAGGCAATTGTGTAGATTTTGTTTGGTTTTAGAGTTTTGTCGTTCGAAAGTTCATGTCAGTAGAGGTCAGCAAGCGGTACATCTACAGCAAGTGTTTCCTTTTTTCCTCAACTCACGCTGTGCTGCTTCTGTTTTGGAAATAATCCCGTTAAGTGCCCAACGTAGTGCACCGCAGTTATGTTTTGTTTATTGTACTTTATGTCCATCAACAAAAAAACTAAATTAACTACATCTGACGTGGAGAAACAAAAGTAGCGCCAGGCGGATGGAGGCCTGAAGACAGGGCGGGTGTGGCCGGCGTTAAGCCTTCTCGCAGCAGTGGTAAGTCACTTGTTCCCTTCCTGAATTTTCGAAGTTGTTTTGTACACACTCCTTGGTCAGACACAAGTGTTACGCCTCGTCCTATTTCGAGGAAAAACCGTGACTGCACACACCTTAAGGTCCAAAGTTCTGGGTCTTGTCACTTTATATACAGTTTCAGCAACTGTGAACGTGTTAAAACATTTATTACGCTTGCGATAACAAGCTGGATGGTCATAATTATCAGTCACATTTAAATAACTCATTGGCAGTGGGGGAAGTTTGTATTAAAATATTTTAAGACGTGAATTTTGTGCATGTGTATTTTTAATAATTGTTTTAAGGACGGGTTTTTTTTTCCTGTAGGAAGATTTTATTTCAGCACTCTAAATCTTTTTGGCATCGCTTTTCTCTCATACTGACTCACGTAACGATTAACGTTATCATTCGAAATTAAAATGCATTCCTGAGAAATTAAGCAGTTGTATTTGCCTGCATGATAGGTGAAACGTTTAGTGCACTCTTGCCAGTCGAGAGACTTTGCTGTGTCTGTTACAACTGTGTTTGAAAGCTGTTTTAATATTTACAGAAAATCAGGTGTCATATCATGGTGTCTTTTGAACCGTAGGCCTAAAAAATTCATTTGACGGTCAAAAATGACTTTGACGCATCTGTGTAGAGTTTAGTTATCTGACGTTACCTGTGTGTTGTGACCAAAGCTGGATCATTAGCTTGCTGGCTAGGAACATTATGCGACTGGCTTGAAGCAAAGTTTGAATAGCTATCATTAGCTCTGTACATTTGTGAACTTTGGAAGTGACCTTGAGTACAAGGCCTGGTATTTCCCAATAAATTTCAGTAGCAATAGGCAATATGTGGCAATATAATAAAATAAGTATGTAAAACCTCTTAGTAACTCATTGATTCAAAAAATAAACAGCAGAGTAAGAGTGTTATAATAAAATATTAATAGCCTATATTAGGAAGTACCATTGTAACAAGTGGTAACTAAAATAAATTCTTTGCACAAATAACCCCTGCTATCTTTGGCTGTCCCATCAACCAACAACAATGAGGTGCTGAAATACACTGCTCTCACCATTTTCATTTATATCCACATTTAGCCATTTGGCAATTGCTCTTATCCAGAGTGACACACAAAATGAATTATTGAATATCTAACTTTGATGTAGAATTCATACATGTGCTCAGAGGCAAATAAATTGGATTTTATGCTTGATGGGAAAACGTATTCTTCACTCTTCAAGAACCAGTTTCTTGAGGATCAGAGCTAAGAATTTTGGTCTCAGTAAGAACACAGCTTTCACTATTCACATCCAGAAATATTTAAACTAGCTGAACAATATTCACATCCAACAATATTTAAATTCTGAACACAGTTATTACTATTTACATCCAACAATATTTAAACTCACTGAACACAGTTTTCACTATCCACATCCAACAATATTCCAAATCTTAGCTGAGCTTAAAATGAACTTTTGCCATCTAAGTACTTGTACTTACACTGACATGTTAGGTATGGGATGTTTATCATTGTACATGACCATTTTCCAGTTGCTGGATGTGACGTATTACTCGACATGTCAGGAGCTGAAAGAACTGGGAACCAAAGGGACATTACAGGCAAAGCTGTGGGAATGATTCCACAGTTAGGTCATTAACTAGATAGACATGACCACGATATTCAACATGCATATGGATGAAGTTTTACTATGAAGTGTTTTTAAAAAAAAAAAAAAAAAATCACTTTTGACAAATCAATTAAGGTGCTAACTTTTTCCAAGAAGCAACTTTTGAAGACTCTTGTCTAATGACCCATAGAGATGAGCTGTTTGCACTCTCAAGGTTAATGCAGCTAAAGGCAGGTGAAATTTTAATACAGTCATGAATCAAAGTTTGGGCTGCAGCGTGCATAACGTGGAACACAGGAGGTGTCCTCTTTTCAATTTCATACTATAAGCACATGGAGTTAATTTACCTGTTTAATAAGCTAGAATACTGACAGTGCTGCTTTCTGCTGTATGTAAATTTGGGGCAACATCAGTCCCAATCACACACATGCATCAACAATCAGGTTTTTACAGTATTATTTTTTGGGTATTACAAGAGTAGACTTTGGTATTAAGTTTTTTAACATTTTGCATTGTCCTTGAACAAGCCGGTGATTCTGTTTTATGCCAGTTTGAAGCTTAATTGCAACCAGTTAAACAGCGCTGTTTCGCATAAACAAATGGGTGGAGTTTCACTATGCAATCAGTGCTGCATGTTGACATTTTTGAGCCAATCAAATTGCGAACAAATGTAGGTCTTACACATTTTTCCCCTTTTTTAAAGGACTCCTTGCAAGCACTGTGCAAAGGACGTTTGAAATATTAGCTATCTGTTATTTCATTACAACATTGAAAGGAATGATTACAGCTTATGACGAATGACCATACAAAGTAAACCTGATTTACAGCTATGTGTTTGTGTGCTAGTTACTCAGTATTGTTACACATGAGTGAAGGAATGAATTAAATGCTTCTGTAATGCAGATGAAGAAAACAGATTTCAGCTCGTCTTGGAATTTAACGATGGCTTACAGACTTTTAGTCGTGCTCCAAAATTCATGGCATTGTACATTCAACTGCACAGTGTGCCTGATATTGTAGTGTGTTTTTTAGCTTCCGTATCTTTATTTTTAATCCCACCGAAACGGCCACATCGGATTGCACATCCACACTGCAGAAATTTTGTTTTTATTATTTCTTCTAACTTGTTTAATGATTCACAATGGTAGAACACCCCCCATCAAAGTGTCCAAGATGTCTTAAAAGGGGTTAGTAATTATCAATTAATGGGATACTGATATTTGTGAGACCATTTTACCTTTTTTCAACCATGAATTTTATTTATGCCACCTATTTTGGTTGATCAGAAACACAGTGGAACATTTTTATTTTGCCTTGATTAAATGTTTTGCTTCATAAATCTCAGTTGGCTCAGTGTGACCTAAGCAAAGGGAAACCAAGTTGAGAGGTTTTTTTTTGAGCACAGTTAGAATATTCCAAAATTCCAGAGTCAACCCTTTTTTCCCTAGTGTAAACATGGGAGCATATATGACATGGAAATGACATAGCAATAACATCACTAAGCAATTATAGAGAATAGCACATTTGAGCACAAAATACTACTGTTACAATTGAGAATATAACCTCATCAGCCTGCTGCACTGATCCTCTTCCACCCAAAGCCAAACGCATGTCAGTTCTCCTTGTGATTGACATTATGATTAGCGGGTGCCTCATCAGTTGCATATTGCCTATGCTGTGGCAGGAAGATGAGAAAAAGGGAATACTGGGTTCACATTCTTGCATGCACCCAGCTGGCCAGTACTGGCCACTAATAAGTGATAAGACTGGAGGCTTTTTATTAGCTTGACCACTACCCTTCCTTGGCACAGCAGTTAGAATCTGTTGGGTTTTAAGGGTTAACGCTTCAAGCTTCAGCTGTAGCATCAGCAGGCTCCCTTGCAAAGTTGAGAACATTTAGTAACTTTCTGAAAAGTTCTGTTGAGAAGTTTACACCCAGTTTCTGCAACAATGGGCTAAGTTTACGTTGCTGAAAATGTTTGTGCTTGGATGAAAATTAAGTTTCATGTGGTCTGCCAATTCAACGTCTTTCCATTCTTCACAGCTATTTCCACTATCATGCTGAAAGCTCAGCATAAACAGCTGTGAAGAAAATATTCAGAGATCGTTCGCCTGAATCCACATCTGTTGGACTCTGTGAGTTGATCACAAAGACTTCCAAAAATCGCTGAAACGATCCATTATTCTCTGACAGTGACAAACTCTTGTCCTCTAGCTGTAACAGTGTAGCTTGATTGGTGGATGCAGGTCTCCGTGGTAAACAAAATCTTTGTCTCTGGCGACTTCCTGCTTGGAATCTCACCCTCACCCACCTTTGGGTTTTGCCAGTTTGGAAAAGTTGTAAGTGGCATTGCCTAAACAAACTGTCCAATGTGGTCACAAGAAGCATGTGTCTTAAAGAGAGGACTGACTGTGACTCTTGTTGCAAAGAAACATTCGCAGGCCTTGTTTTATGTCAGCACATCGGATATAATAATCCATTAATGACCACATCAAACTTCCAGATGGGTATCAAAACCAAACATCACGGTAAGATACGATATGGCCAGCTGAAACAGGGCACAGTATTGGTGTAGCATCAGTGTCGGTTGTTGTCAAGATGGTTGTTGATTGGCTTAGATTTTTTGGAAAATCCAACACAAGCTTCCTTTTTTTTGTTTTTGACATTATGCTGATTACAAAACAGAAATTAATAAGGGCGATTTGGTGTGCAGACTGAGTGGGACTAAGGAATTTTTTCATTTTCATTTTTTTCTGATCTTTGAGTTAAAGTGAGTGAGTTTATGATATTGTGCCACCACACTTTGATGGTGATTGCAAGAATGGCATGCATGCCGATATCTTTATTAAAGTGAATTAGTGATGAATCACCCACATGCATAAATCATACATCAATAATAGCCTAATTTTACGCATGACCCATGATGATGAAGACACAGAAAAATAGAAGAACATGGGAAAATAGTATATTGTAAATATTTTAGAGACCCCCCAAAATTTCACAAATCATGTTTTCAGGAGAGCTAATGTCTTAAGAGGAGCTAAGCTCCCCCCTGGGTGCAATGTAGTTTGTACCCTGGTTTGAAGTATGTGGAGTCCTTGAGTATTAGGTGGTTTGAGAGGACATGTGACACGGCAGTAACATGCGAAATTACGAGTACATGTTGTGTGACGTTAAGCAGACCAACATATATCTACAGGTATCACATCAGTGAGTGCTGGAAAGCTATGAGATGCTGGTTCATTGGTCAAGTTCAAAACCGGGTTTCCCTCTTCAGTTTCCTTTTCAAGGTTTTTCCAGCTCTTAACTCTCACTTGTAATATTTTTAATGTAATACCGTGGTTAAAAGCAGTTATTTTTATATCTGGGTCATATGGTCATATGATTGCATGTAATTGTGCTGCATTTGGCCATCATACTCAGGGAAAACGGTTTTTCCCGTAGAAGTGGCTTCATCTTTAAATTGAAAGGATCATATTAGAAGTGTCTGATTTTGTAAGGTTCTGCAGAGTTCGCACAAAGGGCATGACAGTCTCTCGGGAGGAATGGAAGAAGTGAAATTTTAGTAAAGGGAAAAAATGTCTGATTTAATTGGTGGATCCATCGGATTCTGTAATCTGCAGTGTGTTTGGCAGTTCCTTTTTTATTTGAGAAATTAGTCTCTGAACTTGTAGTTTGTCTTCATTTTGATGACTCTGGATTATTTTGCAAAATTGCTAACTTTATAGCCTATAGGTGTGCTTATATTATATTGCTTGGGTTTCAGGGTGTTCTTCTGGGACATCTCTTCTTTTGCACATACTGACACATGGTGACCAGTAGAACCATGTTTGAAAGGCCGATGGCCATGGGCTTTTCCAAAGAACAGTCTACAGCCCAAGGTTCATTTGAAAGGCCGGAGGAGCTGTTCCAAGAACTAGTCTACAGCCCAAGGTTCATTTGAAAGGCAGATGGACATTAGCTTTTCCAAAGAACAGTCTAGAGCCCAAGGTCTCCTCACAGCAAAGCTTGAGTAAATTTGGGATTTCTTAAGCTTCACCTTGAAGGATTTTGGTTTGCTGACCTTGACCTGGAATATTTTCCCCTCCTAATAATGACAAAGCTCCAGCACATACTTACTCTTCATTTGTGGCATTAGGTTTTTATTGGAGTATTTTGTAACTGCAGTCAATTTTTGTGCATTTTTAATGAAAACCTTTTTGAGAAATGTGATGTGTAATTGCTGTAAAGAAGTCATTAGTTAACTATTTAATACACTGCAACTCATTGGAAATTCTTATGCTTTGTATGGGAGATATTTTAATTAATCAAAACACACCTTGTAAAACTAACTGGGCCTTTTTCTAATGTTTAGGCCTAGCTAACTAAGCCACTGGTGAGAAGGTTTATATTTCTATTAAGAGATTGTTCAGTTTTACTGCGATAGACTTAATGACATTTATTTGCTTTGGTGCCTGTGTTTTTGTACACACCATCTACTGCAATGTAGGTGACAGCTTAGGTGAACTCAACACAGCAGAAAGTATAAATGGCTGGAGTAGGGGAATATTCATTGAACCAGTAGGAGCAGCTGTTTGGTAGATGTGTACTGCAGTCTTAAAACAAAATTAACTAAACTGTGAGTCGACATTACCTTGAACTGTTCTCCATTCACCAAATGCCCTTGTCCCTCAAATTAGAATCAGGCACCTTGTAGAGAAAACAGGATTGAGTTTGTTTACATCCTGCGCAATAGCAGATAGTTTTATCCGGAGCAACTTATACAGCACACAGTTCTACACACTGTCCATTTATGTAGCTGGATATTTACTGAAGCAATTTAGGTGAAGTACCTTGTTTGGTACAATAGCAGTAGCCAGAGTGGGGGCTGAGCCTACATGCTCTGAGATATGACTGGCTTCCTGACCATTATGCTCCACTGCTGTCTGTAATAGAAATGATCCACTATACTCAGACATCAATGGGAGATGCATCCCTTACCGATGAAACCCTGTCCTAAACATGAATCTGTAGTCTTGATGCTCAAGCACATTATGGTAATATTTGCAGATGTGTATCTCTTCTCAGAAGTCCTAAAGATGTATATTTAACTCATATATGAATATCCCCTGCACTCAGTTGAGCAGATGTAAAAAAGGAACATGGTCACAGTTTCTCTGTTGTCTGTCTCTGAGAGAGGTTAGCCTACAAAGGTATATAGCAGCAGATCTCCAGTGCCATGCTCATGAGATTACAATACCTGTATGTGAATATAACCCATTGCCTGAATGTTTCTAAAAAAAATGTCATTTTACCTCAAACTACTAACATCTGCATGGGAAAATGGAGTTTTGAATCATTCTACTGACTATTCTAATGTACAGACATTGCAATAGACCTTTTTTTAATATTTGAAGTGGAAAATCAACTCCCTGAACACATTGTGTAAAATAAAGAGTTTGTGGAAAACAGTTGGCCTTCTCACTAAGTAAATCAGATGTACAGAGGCATCTCAGACATTTGTAATGTTTGTTATCAGTTTGAGCTGGTTAGCAGGTATATATGTAGTGAATAGAGATTGGACATTTGTAATGTTTGTTATCAGTTTGAGCCGGTTAGCAGGTATATATGTAGTTAATTGAGACATCACACAGAGCAGAGCCGGAATGGCAGCCATAACGGTATTGTGCTGTTTTCAGCGTTCAGAGCTGCTGCAGGTTTTTGTCTAAAGCAGTTATGTTGCTTTGGACACACCTCCGCTCGGCTCTCCAGCACACGGCAGCCTGGGGGTTCTGGGAAGACCGTTTAATGCTCCATATTTGCTGCAAATGTCTCCCCTGTTGTGCAGTGCTTCAGAGTGCCGATAATAAATAATAAAGAAAGGCACTTTTTGTTGCATTGTTCTCTTTGCAAATGTGACTGCACTGCCAGGATAGTTTCATAAATCAACATCATAATTTTTTATTTAGGGAGAGATGGCATCATTTATAAACCTCTGTGGTGTCTGGCCACAAACCTTTTTTTAGTTATACATATTGAGAAGGCAAGTGATGTGGGGTGTTGTTATGTAGTGCCTGGTGTTTGGCGATGATTTGTAATTTGCTGCATTATGATGGCTATTATTTTGAAAAAGCAGTTATGGTAACATAATTGCTTATTATGTTATTACAAATCATTTATTCTTGAATAAAGGACATAAACCATACTTGTGAAAAGAAACATGGAGAATCTGTGGAATAATTGATTTTATTGCAGTTTTGTGCTGTTTTTATTCTCTATCTCAGAATAAACAGTCTTCCACAAATTTTACAGTTCTCATTATTAAGTGGGTTCATCAACAGTTTTTTCTCATGCAGTTAAGTCACTAAAACCCAAAAAAAATCGGTCTGTTTGATTGAATAGTTTGACTTCAAAAATATAGCGAGTATTGATTGTAACTGATAAACTTATCTGGACTGAATTGCGCTTTCCCAGACTGTTTTTTTTATTTTGCACCCTTCAGAGTAAAGCAGTGAATGGCAGTTCTGTATATTAAGCACCCTGTCACAATTTGCATGGTGGAGAGGCAATATGGAATATATTAAACTGCTAATACAATTATATTATAGTATATAGTGAGAATCACTTGGATTAATAGAGAGGTCTGTTTCAGCCAGGAATAGGTTTAACAAAATAAAAATAGCCAAGATGAATGTATGTCAGGGCTCAAAGGATTTTAGGAATTGTATGTTTCTCTTTTACAGTTTTTGGTGTGATAAAATTCAAATGCTGATTTGATCAGCTGTTATTCAGTACATTTTTCTATGTTTGAGTAAATTCGATCCCTATTGGATGCATTTATAATCTGTGAAAATAGATTGATGTAAAAGGTTAATTTTTACACCCATTTTACACATGGTAATGGCTCATGAATAACATTATTTCTGAAGGAAAAAAAACACACAAAGCGCTGGAAGGCTCTGAGAAGCAGAGGGGAGGTGAGCTCCAGAGAGATTCACATCTTTCCTTCATTTTTACTGGGGGAAAATGGGGAAAAAACCCAGTCCACAAAAGAGGAAATACAACCGCCCACCCCACCCACTAACCCACAGGCCTTTTAAAGACAAACAAAGAAATGTACTTGTGCTTTTTTTTTTTTTTCCTACAAAAAGTGGAGGCACACAGCGGAGCGTGGCGGACTAGACTCATGACTGCTTTTCGGGTGCGCCTCTTCCTGGACCAGGTTCTACCCCTTGTGTCTGAGGAGGAAAAGTGTGAGAAAAGGCACAATGCAGGATCCCCCTGGCGTAGCTCTCCGCAGCAGAGAGTGTGAGAAAAGTCCCCGCATTTGATGCCTGACTGACCAAATCTTCTGCCAGATAGTTGGTTCTATTCCCCGCGGTTTAGGGCAGTGTGGTCAGAAGTGGTGTAGATGGACAGGGAAGCCACAGTAATTGTATCAAGGTCTGTTGAGATTTTCTCAAACTGCTTTCAGTAAAAGGAAAAAGGTCCCATGGCAGCAGCTGCAACTTCTCCAGAATAACCAAAAAACAGTGTGCACTCATATATGAATAACATTCAATTTATCACTTGAAAGCCCATATATTGAATACTACACATTTTCCTGTTTTCCACCTCGATCTATTTTTCGACTTTAAAATGAAAATAAGTCTTTAATTCTACACAGATTTTGATGGCATTCTGCTTGTTGCTTGAAACTACAGACACTCCATTTGGAATACAGTTTGTGTTGTCACTTAAAATGGTACATGATATATTTGAAGAATTTCAGTAAGGGGTTTCATATATTTCACTAGATACTTTCATATATACACTAGATTTGATACGCGATACTAGCTTTGAGTACTACATGCAGTGCACAAATGTGTACGCACACGAACATACACATACACATACACACACACACAATGTATAAATTATGAATATCAAACTTGTATCTGATTATAGTGGATCACCTTTACCAGTCATAACTTATATGTTCAAATATCCTCTTATGTGACTGTCTCACAGAGTACCCGTTTCACATTCGGCATTGGCTGTGTGTTTTATTGGTTAGGAATGATGTGTGATTGATGTTCTCTGTTTGTTTCTGAAATGGGACATTATGAAGAACATTCTCATGAAGAGAGGATGATTTACAGGAGCGGACTCCTCACAGAGACCCCTCTTAAGTCAGGAGCGATTGTAATGCTAAATATTTAATCACCGATCTGAGCGCGAAGTTCAAAGGGCCTCAGGAGAGTGCCAGACGGTGCTTGTCAAAGTGTCCTGCCCCATGTTGTTTTGAGATATGGCACTCTTTCTGAGCCCATGGTCTCTGGGAGTGAAGGAGATGGAGTCTGATCACACAAAACGGCACCTCGGCCCTCCAGAACCAGCAGGCCTGCACTGTGCACACTGTGCTCATCCCACTCTGTCTGCTGTGAGGCCCTGGTCACACGAAACGGCACCTTGGCCCTCCAGAACCAGCAGGCCTGCACTGTGCACACCGTGCTCATCCCACTCTGTCTGCTGTGAGGCCCTGGTCACATGAAACGGCACCTCGGCCCTCCAGAACCAGCAGGCCTGCACTGTGCACACCGTGCTCATCCCACTCTGTCTGCTGTGAGGCCCTGGTCACACGAAACGGCACCTCGGCCCTCCAGAACCAGGAGTCTGCTGTGAGGCTCTGGTCACATAATGCAGACAAGCTTTGGTTGTGTTAAAATGATGTTACAACAGTGCGAACACGAGAGCCAAAGAACCGCTTTACTTACAAAGGCCATGATTCTCATCTGTTTTCTTTGCAGTCCAAGTTAATCTTGGTGATTACTGAACTTTGCTGATTTTTTTTTTTTTTTTTTTTTTTAGCATAGCAATCAAGGGAAGCTGAACGGCTGATGTTTATGACAGGGGAGCTATCATTGGGTGTGTGCTGTTGGAGCGGACCTATTGCATTGTTTTGGGGCATTACAGCACAAATGGTGATAGAGGATAGTGATTTCAGACAGGAAAGCTAGAAATGGGCCACACAAAACAGTCCCTGCCCAAAGGCTACCACTTGTCACTTATAGTAAGACAACTCCTCTTGGAGAACTTTCCATTTCAGTCCAGATTGCTGAGGTCATTCTGCAGGTCCCTGAGAATCCTTCCAGTTGTTGTATGTGCCGTGTTGCTTTTCCGTCATTTCCCCCAAATCATTAAATAGCTCTAATGTTTCTATGGAGGCTGAAATTTTTAAACTAACAGTACAGATATACACTTGTGTGAGGAAGGAATATACATTTTTACTTCATCTAAAATGAAACGTACAGTATGAAGTGATTTAATTTTTCAAGTGTGTGGTTGAATGGTACAGGAACTAGACAGAGGAATGTGATGAATTTCAGTATGCCGAAGTGAATTGTTACTGAAGTGATGCAGAAGACCTGAGATCAGGGGGAAGGCTTTGCCTTATCAGAGCCACAGGGCTGTGTTTGCATCTTTCCAGGGACGGAGCTCCAGTACAGCGTTTTAACCATCTCCCTATGCATGTGGGGGACGCCATGGAAGCCGTTCTGCCCGTCATCGTTTCCAGTTCATTACATCCTCACCCGCTACGCATTATTCTGCTTTGCACACCCCTGGCTCCTGGGGGACATTTTTCTTGGTCGAAACATTTTATCCCCATTTACTTTTTAAAGTGACTGTTTATTGCCCTATTTTTGCACCCAACTTACTCTCCACATGGCTCCCATACACAAACATAATGCAGGTGAACACATACACAGACATAATGCACGTGAACATACACATACACAGACATAATGCACGTGAACACACACACACACACAGACATAATGCACGTGAACACACACACACATACACAAACATAATGCACGTGAACATACACACATACACAGACATAATACACGTGAACACACATACACAGACATAATGCATGTGAACACACATACACAGACATAATGCACGTGAACATACACACATACACAGACATAATGCACGTGAACACACACACACACAGACATAATGCACGTGAACACACACACACATACACAAACATAATGCACGTGAACACACATACACAGACATAATGCACGTGAACATACACACATACACAGACATAATGCACGTGAACACACATACACAGACATAATGCACGTGAACACACATACACAGACATAATGCACGTGAACACACATACACAGACATAATGCACGTGAACACACACACATACACAGACATAATGCACGTGAACACACACACATACACAGACATAATGCACGTGAACACACACACATACACAGACATAATGCACGTGAACACACACACATACACAGACATAATGCACGTGAACATACACACATACACAGACATAATGCACGTGAACATACACACATACACACACAAACATAATGCACGTGAACACACACACATACACAGACATAATGCATGTGAACACATACACAAACATAACGCAGGTGAACACACACACATACACAGACGTAATGCACGTGAACACACATACACAGACATAATGCATGTGAACACACATACACAAACATAATGCAGGTGAACACACACACATACACAGACGTAATGCACGTGAACACACAAACACAAACATAATGCAGGTGAACACATACACACACATACACAAACATAATGCAGGTGAACACACACACACATACACAAACATAATGCAGGTGAACACACACACACATACACAAACATAATGCAGGTGAACACACACACACATACACAAACATAATGCAGGTGAACACATACACACACATACACAAACATAATGCAGGTGAACACATACACACACATACACAAACATAATGCACATGAACATACACACACACATACACAAACGTAATGCACGTGAACATACACACACACATACACAAACGTAATGCACGTGAACACATACACACACATACACAAACATAATGCACATGAACATACACACACACATACACAAACGTAATGCACGTGAACATACACACACATACACAAACGTAATGCACGTGAACATACACACACATACACAAACATAATGCACATGAACATACACACACACATACACAAACGTAATGCACGTGAACATACACACATATACAGACATAATGCACGTGAACACACACACATACACAGACATAATGCATGTGAACACATACACAAACATAATGCAGGTGAACACACACACATACACAGACGTAATGCACGTGAACACACATACACAGACATAATGCACGTGAACACACATACACAAACGTAATGCACGTGAACATACACACATATACAAACATAATGCACGTGAACATACACACATACACAGACATAATGCACGTGAACAGACACACATACACAGACATAATGCACGTGAACATACACACATACACAGACATAATGCACGTGAACATACACACATATACAGACATAATGCACGTGAACACACACACATACACAGACATAATGCATGTGAACACATACACAAACATAATGCAGGTGAACACACACACATACACAGACGTAATGCACGTGAACACACATACACAGACATAATGCACGTGAACACACATACACAAACGTAATGCACGTGAACATACACACATATACAAACATAATGCACGTGAACATACACACATACACAGACATAATGCACGTGAACAGACACACATACACAGACATAATGCACGTGAACATACACACATACACAGACATAATGCACGTGAACATACACACATACACAGACATAATGCACGTGAACATACACACATACACAGACATAATGCACGTGAACACACACACATACACAAACATAATGCAGGTGAACACATACACACACATACACAAACATAATGCAGGTGAACACATACACACACATACACAAACATAATGCAGGTGAACACATACACACACATACACAAACAATGCAGGTGAACACACACACACACACATACACAAACATAATGCATGTGAACACACATACAGACATAATGCATGTGAACACACACACATACACAGCCATAATGCACGTGAACACATACACAGACGTAATGCACGTGAACACACAAACACAAACATAATGCAGGTGAACACATACACACACATACACAAACATAATGCAGGTGAACACACATACACAAACATAATGCAGGTGAACACACATACACAAACATAATGCAGGTGAACACACATACACAGACATAATGCACGTGAACACACACACACAGACATAATGCACGTGAACACACATACACAAACATAATGCAGGTGAACACACATACACAGACATAATGCAGGTGAACACACACACATACACAGACATAATGCACGTGAACACACAAACACAAACATAATGCAGGTGAACACATACACACACATACACAAACATAATGCAGGTGAACACATACACACACATACACAAACATAATGCAGGTGAACACATACACAAACATAATGCAGGTGAACACACACACACATACACAAACATAATGCACGTGAACATACACACACACACACACACACGTAATGCACGTGAACATACACACATATACAGACATAATGCACGTGAACACATACACACACATACACAAACATAATGCACGTGAACATACACACACACACACACAAACATAATGCACGTGAACATACACACACACACACACAAACATAATGCACGTGAACATACACACACACATACACAAACGTAATGCACGTGAACATACACACACACATACACAAACGTAATGCACGTGAACATACACACACACATACACAAACATAATGCACGTGAACACACATACACAAACATAATGCTCGTGAACACACACACACAGACATAATGCACACAGACGTGAACACACATACACAAACATAATGCTCGTGAACACACACACACAGACATAATGCACGTGAACATACATACACACATACACAAACATAATGCACGTGAACATACACATACACAAACATAATGCTCGTGAACACACACACACAGACATAATGCACGTGAACATACACACATACACAAACGTAATGCACGTGAATACACATACACACACACAGACATAATGCACGTGAACACACATACTCATACACAAACGTAATGCACGTGAATACACATACACAAACGTAATGCACGTGAACACACATACACAAACGTAATGCACGTGAACATACACACACAGACATAATGCACGTGAACATACACACACAAAATTTGTCATTGACAAGAGCCACATGTACTAACATAGCCAACAGCTTGGGCATGGATACTTTCATGTGCATTTCCACTGAAAACACCTTACCAATGTCATTGAGCAATTTACTTGACTGTGTGCGCGCGTGCGTGCGTGCGTGCGTGCGTGTATGCGTGTGCACGTGTGTGTTTGTGTGTTTGCGGTAGGGGGTTGAGGTTTACATATGAAGAATAAATGCATTCAGAAAGGAGTCTGAATGCGGAGAGTTGTGTGCTGTAATGTTGTAACCTTTACTTTGTGGATTTTGTATGGCCTTATTAGAGCAAAAAGACACTCATGCCACATCCATGCAATTTATGCAGCCTCTCACGATTTGTGACCTAAGGAGCAGTTCCGCTGAAGTGCACTGCCTTGCTGAAGGGTGTGGCCGGGCCCAGCTGGGATATGAAGGCCAATGAATGGTAATGGAGCACCAGTGTCAACGTGAGCACACTGAGCATTCAATAAAACATGTCAATATGCTTCACATTTTCAACTCAGATTCTGTTTTTCCTTGTGGTAATGGTCAGAGTTAGCTTCATCAAATGGTCAGAAACCCCTGCGATATGATGCATTCATAGCTTACGTTATCATAAGAATGATGAAGAAGAGATGGTGAATTTAATTGTATTAACTCATGATTGTATTAACTCATAATCTGTGATTGTAGGCAGAAAAGTTCTCTGTGTTTGGTACTTGTTACATGATATCGGTAAATGCTTATAATTTTAACTTACAATGTTTTAAGTTGATGTTAAAAGCAGTCAAAACCCTGAAACCATGGTCAATTAAAGAAATATTAGCTTCATAGAGAACACAATGGAAAAGGTAAACATTATGTGGAGCCAATTTAATTTTTCTGTCTTGTGGGTCTCTTGCCAGCTTTTAACATCACCTTAAACCCAGTCTTTTTGCATTGAATGAAAATAACAAAAATATATCACAAAAGAACTTCCCAAGGCTGACTGTAGCATTTAAATAATGCATTGGAATTGTAAATAAAAAGGGAAGTGTAAATAAAAAAAAAAACTATGTTCTGGTTTAACAAAATGAAAAAAATGCTTGCTTCTTCGTGCTCACTTCCCTTCAATTGAGGGTGGAATCGAAAAAGTCCCATATGTAAGATGGCTGCCACCGTAAGGGAGATTCCAATCCAGATTTGTTGATGGAATTCATTTGCTCAAGCCCTCGATTTCACTCCCTCCAATGGAGCCAACAAAAATCATTCCTCCAAGCGTTGATATTGCCCAGAATGCACAGCGATGCTTGCTCGCTTGCCCACGTGTTAAATGGTATTTGAATATTATGCTCTTGCTACCAAAGTTTACCAAGTTCAAAGACCTCTGTTTCCGATCGATTATACAATCCGTTCGTGTTTTAGCGTTTTAGCGAATGGATTGTTTTACCGAGGTCTTTGAACTTGGTAAATTTTGTTTTAAATTTGCTTGTTCTCTGAATTACACAATCCATTCGCTAAAACGCTATGTTGTTGGTGGTGGTCATTATTTAATTCTTACAGATTCGAAGGAAATGCCCAACACTCAGCCGCTTATCAAGTTAATTGGTAGTTCAAAAAAAATATACGCTTTGGCCATGAAGTTTTAACCATAAGCTCTCATAAGATGGTGGAGGCATAGCTGCAGTAGCCATGCGTTTTGTTAAGAATAACCAACAATTTTTGAATCTTGAAATGTAACAATTATGCTACCCGTAGCTTAAATCATCCACACAGCATGAAATAGAATCTTTTGTTGAGCACGTATTGTTTTTAAATCGCCATTTAAACATAAAGGTATAATTGCCTATATGTATCGCAGCATAATTTTGGGTTAATTCTTCTGATATCGATATTGATTTTTTGCTTCATCATTTTACCTGTCTCTACACATGTACTTTTACACCCTGTTACACTTATGTGTCATTAGGTGGTTTATTGATCTGTTTTACCATATTTTATCGTTACCAATTGTACGAATTTTCTTTACTTGTCTATGCG
This sequence comes from Albula glossodonta, assembly GCA_019788955.1. Lineage (NCBI taxonomy): Eukaryota > Metazoa > Chordata > Actinopteri > Albuliformes > Albulidae > Albula > Albula glossodonta. The sequence goes on along the minus strand of JAFBMS010000466.1, from coordinate 82,681 downwards.
AATCACTTTGGGATGCACCCTGCTCAAAAGGTGCTACACAAATCATTATAGTAACTATTGTTGGTTTTATGGTCATGGGAAATATAAGGGTTTTGGCATGGGGAATTAACATGTAGGCATATCTAGCTAACATGCATCTTCACTGTCTAACTATATTAATGGTTAAGTTGCATAACGTAGCCTAGAGAGAACTCTATCCGTCTTTACATCGGTTATGCAGTGGAGAGTTGAACTTGCGCAGGAATGCAAAGTCAGGAAGAACCGTGAGGGTCATTCCAATTCGAACGGTCACAGCCACTCCCCTCCGTTGCTCCCCTTCGCTCGGGAAGGGCTCCCTGGCGTGCTACGTCACTGGAGGGCTCACTCAATTGGAGGGAAGAAGTGAAGGGAGGATTGTATTTCGGATTGGAATGCGTCCCAGGTCTCCATGTCTCTGTGACCCCGAGCATCCCACACCCAGCGTAGCTGCTCCTGTGTGACATCAGAAGCCAGCTCTCCATGTCTCTGTGACCCTGAGCATCCCACACCCAGCGTAGCTGCTCCTGTGTGACATCAGAAACCAGCTCTCCATGTCTCTGTGACCCCGAGCATCCCACACCCAGCGTAGCTGCTCCTGTGTGACATCAGAAACCAGCTCTCCATGTCTCTGTGACCCCGAGCATCCCACACCCAGCGTAGCTGCTCCTGTGTGACATCAGAAACCAGCTCTCCATGTCTCTGTGACCCCGAGCATCCCACACCCAGCGTAGCTGCTCCTGTGTGACATCAGAAACCAGCTCTCCATGTCTCTGTGACCCCGAGGATCCCATACCCAGCGTAGCTGCTCCTGTGTGACATCAGATACCAGCTCTCCATGTCTCTGTGACCCCGAGCATCCCACACCCAGTTGATGACTCTGACAGACGGATGAATGGCTGTGTTTTTACTCAGGAACAGACGGATTCAGAGTTTGAATTGCTGTGTTTTTACTCAGGAACAGACGGATTCAGAGTTTGAATGGCTGTGTTTTTACTCAGGAACAGACGGATTCAGAGTTTGAATTGCTGTGTTTTTACTCAGGAACAGACGGATTCAGAGTTTGAATTGCTGTGTTTTTACTCAGGAACAGACGGATTCAGAGTTTGAATGGCTGTGTTTTTACTCAGGAACAGACGGATTCAGAGTTTGAATTGCTGTGTTTTTACTCAGGAACAGACGGATTCAGAGTTTGAATGGCTGTGTTTTTACTCAGGAACAGACGGATTCAGAGTTTGAATGGCTGTGTTTTTACTCAGGAACAGACGGATTCAGAGTTTGAATGGCTGTGTTTTTGCTTTGCATTTTTAAAGTCTCAGTGCCTCGTTGGATGAACGGTGAAGGCTGTGATGCGTGAGCTGCTTGCAGGGAGGGAGGGAGGGAGGGTTCACTGTGCTGTCTCGATCGCTGTGCTGTCTCGCTCCCTGCACGTGGCAGGTGGGCAGAAAGGGAGTGATGCTCTTTTGAGGTCACATCTGCATTTCACACCAGAGGTTCCAATTACTCACAGGAACCAGTGATTGACAGCCTGTGGAATGATGAACCTTGATTCCCTCTGATGGCGAAACTCACAAAGAAACACTCGCCCTCCATTTCCCCATGCCACCCTCCACGAGGCCTGAACGGCAGGACTGCACGGATTCCCCTCCACGAGGCCTGAACGGCAGGACTGCACGGATTCCCCTCCACGAGGCCTGAACGGCAGGACTGCACGGATTCCCCTCCACGAGGCCTGAACGGCAGGACTGCACGGATTCCCCTCCACGAGGCCTGAACGGCAGGACTGCACGGATTCCCCTCCACGAGGCCTGAACGGCAGGACTGCACGGATTCCCCTCCACGAGGCCTGAACGGCAGGACTGCACGGATTCCCCTCCACGAGGCCTGAACGGCAGGACTGCACGGATTCCCCTCCACGAGGCCTGAACGGCAGGACTGCACGGATTCCCCTCCACGAGGCCTGAACGGCAGGACTGCACGGATTCCCCTCCACGAGGCCTGAACGGCAGGACTGCACGGATTCCCCTCCACGAGGCCTGAACGGCAGGACTGCACGGATTCCCCTCCACGAGGCCTGAACGGCAGGACTGCACGGATTCCCCTCCACGAGGCCTGAACGGCAGGACTGCACGGATTCCCCTCCACGAGGCCTGAACGGCAGGACTGCACGGATTCCCCTCCACGAGGCCTGAACGGCAGGACTGCACGGATTCCCCTCCACGAGGCCTGAACGGCAGGACTGCACGGATTCCCCTCCACGAGGCCTGAACGGCAGGACTGCACGGATTCCCCTCCACGAGGCCTGAACGGCAGGACTGCACAGATTCCCCTCCACGAGGCCTGAACGGCAGGACTGCACAGATTCCCCTCCACGAGGCCTGAACGGCAGGACTGCACAGATTTCCCCTCCACGAGGCCTGAACGGCAGGACTGCACAGATTCCCCTCCACGAGGCCTGAACGGCAGGACTGCACAGATTCCACTATGAAATGGGCACAAGGCAAATGAGATACTGTGTTGTTCTTTTCTTTAATGTTTTGTTTCTTCATAAAGATGTACATTCATATATTCATGCACAGATTGCTAGTCTTGTTTGTATGTAATATCATTTTATAGAAATGTTCCAGTTTACCATTTTACTGGTCAATAGTCTGTAGTTAGGTTGTTACAACAGCAGATACTTGGTTTTTGATGTAATTCATCTCTTGGCCAGGAGAGACGTGCACTTGCACATTACATCTGTAAGCCTAGCACTGGGTTTGAACAGAAACCAGTTAAACGGTTAAGTGTGATGTTAGCTGGGAATACATAAGTGTTTAATTCAAGCCACTCAGACTTCTGAATGTAACTGCACCAAAATTAGTGTCCTCACTCTCTTGTTATGGGAGAGTTTTCCACCTGTGTTTCTCAGTGATTTAGCCTTTGATACAGGATTACAATCAAAAAAGAATGGAAAGAACATATTCTGGAGGAAATGAAACGTTGATTATGCCTCTCTCCATGGCCTCAGTCTACTTTGAAGAAAAGCTTTATGTATATTAAGGTTCATATGTGAAAATGTGATTCATGGTTGTTGTGAAGGCCCTCTTAAAAAGCGTCCTGTGTTAGAGGCCACTGTGTTGTCTGTTGCTGAAGTAGGGAGTAGTTTTTCCTGCACTCAGGTCTGCTGTTGAGGAAGTATAGCAGCTTCTAGAATGTTTGAGATCTGAATCAATAAATCACTCTGAATGAAGTGTCCGAGTGCTCCGTGATTTCTGTAGAAGTTAAACCACACAACTGCTGGATTATTTGAATTTGTCATTCCAAGAAATGAGCACTGCACTATAGAAGATAATTTCACATTAGTTTTTTTATTTTTGTAATATTTATTTGGACCAAAATGTTGATGATGCGGAAATGTATCACAATGTCCAACACACCTCTGAGGTTTTATTTCTGGATTTTTGAGTAAAATCTGACATTTTGTATGCTGCTGCAAAGAAACCAGCAGATTATCCTGAAGACATTTTCAGACTGACATTTTCAGACATTGATTGCCAAGGTTAAGTTGCACAAACTAGACAAAATGGTGCACGGTGCTTAAGGGATAAAACAGAATATTCTCATTAGGTTCTCATACATATTCTCATTAGTCCCTGATTATATCAGGCAAGCTATGTTACAGATATGTTTAAATATTTCCTATCTTATGTGTAACATTTTATAATTAGACCATATTGTACCAAATTGTACTTCGCTCCTGAGAATAGTATGACTTAAATATTATTTAAGTCAGGCCTTATTATTTAAGTCATACTATTCTCAGGAGCGAAGTACAATTTTCCATCATTCCATCATCATTCCATCCATTTTCAGTTCTTTTGTCTTCAAATTCAATGTACACAGTTTTTTTTCATGATCACACATGCATTACAGATGTGACAAACCATTCACTGGGCAAGGGCTGAGTGTTGATGAAGCGGGGCGAGATTTTGGAAAGCACCCAGCATATGCGGTTGGAGTGTTGTGGGCCTGTTTGAAACTGAAATCCCAGTGTTGCCTTAGTTCTAAACTTATGGCAAAGTGCAGGCAGCAAGGCGGTACCACAGTGGTGATGAGTGTAGTTGTACAAATGTCCTGTTTGGGAACATTTTGAATTCCCAGTTATGAGACCAGTAATAGTAGCACCTTTCCAAAATAAACCTGGAATTCTTGTTCCCACGACCAGTGCAGGTCTGTTATTTTAACATGTCAGTGCCTTTCCCACATGCTGCCTCACACAGTTACAATGAGGAAAAAGAAGGCGTATTTCAGAAGGCTTGAGAACACGATTCTTACAATTTTTGCTTCTTGGTTGACAGCTGGTGGGTAATCTCATGACTGTTTTTTAAATCGAACAATATGGTAGCCTGCTAAAGGGGTTTTTTTTGTATAAAGTAATTGGATGATTACATATCAGAATTGGAAAATACATTCAACTACATATTAAATTATACAACTGTGTTTGTATTGTTGAACTTTTTTGTTTTAAAAAACTTGAAAAGGTTTCCCTTTTCGTATTCAGAGACATCTGACTGTACACAATGCCATATTTCCACACTCACTCATATATTGCAGTTTTTGGGCACTTGAGTTGATGGAGCAAGGCTCCTGATTTTGCTCTCAGCAGGCTTGCTGTGTCCCATGAGTCTTCCCATGTTAGCGTGTACATAATAATGTCAAATGTATCAATGCAGCACTTTTTCCCCTGTCACTAGAATAAATTGAAACCATACAGTACATACTAATCCTTGGGTTTTGTAAACTATTACACTCCAACAATCCTGCTAAATCTTCAAATAAGAATATTGTACCTATGTTTAGATGACTCTGCACATATGCTGTGGTGTTTTTATATTATTTTCACTTGTTTTTCCCAAATAGTTTCATTAATTTTCGTTACTTCTGAAAGTTGAAACCATGATGGTAAAATCTTGACCGACTTTAACAGTTAAAGCTGAATAGATTTGTTGTATTCTAGATTATACCCATATTAAAGAGCATAAGGGAATCCTTACAGTATGTTTAATGGAGATACATCAGAATTCATTAGGTAAGAATATGTCATTGTGTCTGTATTTGCACTAAGATGTATCTTTGACTGTTAGCATATGCTTGGATCAACACACATGTTACTGTCTTCATGCTCAGGGCCTCTCATTGGTACTGCTTGATACTTTCACCTGGGCTGTTCATGTTTGTCAGAGTTAACATGTGACTGGCGAGTGGGAATTCTCAGCATTTTGGGTTTGCCTTTGCAAGTCTCCGCTGCTCGTCCCACACCTGGGGATTGCCGGGGGCCTGCCAATACATAATTACACAGCTCTGAGGTGCGCTCTGTCATTCTGTCATGATTATGTTGAATTGAGATATATGAGTTTGTTTCATCACTGCCTCTCAGCAGTGCCTGCTGTAATTATATGGGCAGGTACAGAGCCCTCTTTCTGGAAAACATGTATAAAGGTGCGATGGCTGTCTCCTGATGAAAACCTGCTAGAAGAAAAATGCATTCCCACAAAGTATAAAGCAAGACTGGCTTTGCTCATTGGCTCATTGAGTCATTTTAACATGGAAATTACTTTTATGGTTGTATATAAGCAAATTAAAATAAGCCATAGTTTTCAACATAATATGTTGATGTTGGTTTATCCCCATTTGTGTAAGGTGGCATGGCTCATGTTGCTTTGATTGAGTCGATTTTTAAGTAAGAATGCTTCATAATCTGAAGATATGCAGTGTCATGGTAAAGCACCAACTAATTGTTACCCACATAAAATCTTATTTCACATGTTGAGGTAAGATAATCAAAATGTCATTGTAAAATTTTAATTGGGAAGTTTTCTTATGCTTAAATTTTAATAATAGGTGTCATGGAGTTTCAGATGTATAACATGTCATTTTAATTACCTTTTACTTGAAATAATACTCTCTGAAAAATGAACTGCCAGAGTTTTATTTCGCTTGTTTAAAACTGAAGCTAAGCTATTTGACGTCATACCATGTATTTTTTTAATACATTTGAATTACAATTAAAAACCAAGTTTTGAAATATGTGGCTTGGCCTTTAAAGTTGGGGAAGAAGGAACATAAAAAGTCGTCATAATGAGAATGCAAAATACACCTTTCCACCTGTCGAGCACTCTCACTGCTAGCAGCTGTAAGCTGACACTGCACAGAGATCTTCTGCTGAAAGGCGGGCAGGGGAAAAAAAGTATATTTTTAGCATAAATTTCCAAGAACTGGGGTCAGTTTCATTGTAGTTAGGGAAGGTTTTTATTTCATTAGGCACAATGGACAAGGTCTGGAAGTCATAACCTTGAAACTTTGGGCTTATTTAGATTTAGAGGAAAAAATCTCTTGTTGAATATGCCTCTACCAGAGTTTTGTATGGCAAATAGACACATTCTGTTGAGACCTTTCTGTTTGCAGTTTAGCCAAGTGTGGTATGGCAGTATTCCCGGTGACACCTTCCCCAAAATGTGTGGGTGCAGTGAGGGCATGAACTAAGAGGGGCATGCAAAAATGGCAGTTATTTAGTGACTTTAGAAGCTACATATAAAGCTAAATACTTATGTCTCGGTCTCTCAAAACTAGAATAACTGCTAGCGAAATGCAAACTATGCAGGCAGCCCTGCTATCCACTTACGCATTGACAGCATACATGCTAGAAAATTCCACTCTGACGGCAAGTTGGCCATAAAATGAAAGGACTTACCCACCGTAAAACTAATTCAAGAATTAGATTTTAGAGCAGGTCGTTGAGTTGGGGTTGGTGAAGTTGATAGAACTAACATGGCCCATACATATCATTATATTTTTGGATTTTCTGCATAGTAAAGATATGAACAATAATTTTGTTTACCTCTAAATTCTGCCTGGATGGAAATAGGCATAGTTTAATCTCTTGTCCTGTTACTACCCATTTCTGGCTTGCTACCAGCTTAGAGCTTCTCTATAGTATACGTCTTCACTGGGCAGCAGGGACTTCCTGTCAGGGTTGCTGACTCAAATTCAGCGGATTGCAGGTGACTGACATGGAGAGGTGCTAATTAAGGTGAAAAGCAGATTTGTAATGGTTTATGATAAACAATCAAAAATTAGAGGTAGAACGATGCTAGGTTTAAAGGGTCAGCTTTGGTTTGAATCAGGTCATGTACCTTTGAAGTGTATTGTCCCCATAGCTCTACCATTACAGAGACTGCTATGTGAAAAATGCACTTAAGCGACATCTAGCTCAGGTCTGGACTGAGGGGCTATGTGCTTAGTATTGGGAGGAGCATTCATGAGTTGAGTAATTGACATCTCAGTTTTAATTCATTGCAGTAAATACACAGCAAAAGTTACAGTTAGCTGGGTAAGTGAAGTATAAATTTCAGATAAACTGAGATACTGCTTTCCATGAAAACTGTGGATAAAGTCATTTGTATTATAATCATAAAAATAATGTTTGAATGACACAAAAATAAGATCTGTGGTCTTAGCATATCATCCTTACCTTCAAAGACCAGTGTTACCCTTGTATTTAGAACTCTTTGATCAATATTTCAAATGTATACTAAATGAAAGGTAGACCTCAGTCATGTAAATGCACAACTGAACCAGTCACCCACTCATAGACATTTATCGACCTTCACAACTGCTTATAGGTGCAACTCATTATGCTCAATGTATATGCAGCAACCATGGAAATGTATCGAGGATGCAAGTAGCGCAAAGGAATGACATGACCTCCAATGGTCTCCTGAGTGCTTTTATCTTGTTGATTGACGTGGGGGAGGAATTATTTTGGTATGGTCCTCATGGAAATCATGATTGAGTTATGACAGCTGACTTCACAAATTAATCTTGGATGTATGACTTGCAAACTGCAATAAGCCTTTTAAGAAAACTGTTGGATAATCATGGACATGAAAAAAGATTTAAAAAGTTAATGCTGTAACAGGTGCCCATGTATTTGTTTAGTATCACAATAATATCTAGAAGAATAATACATCATCAGTGTGATTTATAAGCTCTGTCTTTACATCCAGATTCCCACCTTCATTAAATTGGACTTCTCCAACATATGAATTCATACCAGTTTCAGCCTGGTTGAGCAGGATTTTGGAAATGAATAATAAAATGTCGCCACATGCTTGTTTGGTAAATTTTCACCCCTTCCCAGAAAAAAAATGTGTTATTTTTTTCTTTTTACACCTGTATAGCCCATCTACAAATAGAAATATATATTTACACACAAAAAAAAACAAAAAAAACGTGTGGATTGTTCCTCATGTACCTTAGCCTAGATGGCCTAAGTTGAAGTCCATTCATTTGATGTGAGATTTGATAGAGCATTTCTAAGGCCTTGGTTCTTTCATCCATAGACAGATGAAGGGCAGATACATCGCTCTGTGTGGTTTTACTTCCCATATGAAAACTGAGCTTAAACACAATATGGATGTAATCTAACAAATAGAAATGTCTTGTAAAGAGCAGTATCTGTTTGTATTTTTCCTGAACCCAGTTTCCATAGATTTGCTATTGAGTGAATTTTATATTCCTAGCATTTGTACTCAACCTTAATCAGCCTGACCCTTTCACTCTTTTTGTGAAAATACATAATAAATTGTATACATTTAGCATGCCTGTGGTGAAGTATTGCCCCATAATGGTACTTTTTTTTTAGTACTTAGTGAATAATCCAAATTTAGATATTGTCTGAAATGGGAATAAGTGGTACCAGTGAGCAGTCGGGCCCTGAACTGCACAATTTTGCAAGCTTGCTGCTAACCTTTTACATTGAACAGCCGGGCTGACAGTTTGACAACAAAAGCTGCCACACTTATTGTACTATCAGTGGGAGCTACAATGTGTGTTGAACAAGGAGGAAAAGCTGTAATGTACACAACTCTTTCTGAGAAACAAACAGCTTCAGGTCTGAACAAATAGGCCAACACTTTCCTTTTGGAAATTCCCGAGATGTGAAGCACCTCCTGACCTTCATTTGCACTGCTTCTCCTTCCAGCGATGACCCTGAGCCTCACTGCTTCATTTGCACTGCTTCTGCTTCAGTGATGACCCTCAGCCTCACTGCTTCATTTGCACTGCTTCTCCTTCCAGCGATGACCCTGAGCCTCACTGCTTCATTTGCACTGCTTCTCCTTCAGTGATGACCCTCAGCCTCACTGCTTCATTTGCACTGCTTCTCCTTCCATTGATGACCCTCAGCCTCACTGCGTCATTTGCACTGCTTCTCCTTCAGTGATGACCCTCAGCCTCACTGCTTCATTTGCACTGCTTCTCCTTCAGTGATGACCCTCAGCCTCACTGCTTCATTTGCACTGCTTCTCTGTCCATTGACAGTTTTCTGCACTGTCAGCTTCCCCCAGGCCACAGTCAGCTGCTCTTCCCCGCCACCTACTGTCTTCTACCAGCACACCAACACTGACACACTTTAATCTCCTGAAACTTTCCTCTTCGGGCTGGGTTGAGCCCTCCTCTGGTCAGCCCTTACCTTGTTATAGGCTGTTCCACCTCATGCCACCCTTTGGCTTGCTTGCTTGCTTACTTACTTACTTAGTGTCCTTTCAGCTGCCGTTTTAAAAATGAGCATAATTTCGTTAGCAGTGCTAAAACATTTTTGTACATACCGGTTTTTAAACACACCCAGACACTTATACACACACACACCTATAATGACTGGAAGACAACATTTGTGAATTGAATTTTTTTTAATTATAAAATTACATGACAGTTTTGTATCGTTGCCATGTATTAACATGATAATATCAGGCACTTTTTATTTACACATTTGTAAATGCCCAAAGTGTGTGTGTGTGAAAGTATTCACACACATGCACGCACGCACGCACACACACACACACTCTCTCTCTCTATCTCTCTCTCTCTCTCGCACTCATGCGTGCACACGCACACATGCACGCACGCACACACACACACACACGCGCGCACACACACGGACACACACACACACACGCACACACAGGCATTCCCTGCAGTCCTTTATATGTGCTGGAGGCCTCTGTGCATTAGTAAAAGCTTTATCAGCATTACATAAATACTACAGTATGTTAATTTTGTATTCTAGTTTCCATGGCACACTGGGAAGGAGGGGGAAGGGTTGATGTGTGTCTTGTAAACGTAAATTGTTTTAGGTGATATTAGTAGGGGATCTGTTCTGGTGTAATTGTTGGGAGTGCTACAGGCGCACCGTTAACACGGCTTTTGAAGTTCCACGCTTTTGCTATGGGGCACCCAGATAACATGCTCCTCGCTGCGCATTCTCTTCATTTTACTCTCAGATTTCCTACCGTTTAGAGATCCACCCCTACTGCTGAAATGACCTGATTACAAATGACAATGCAGACGCCTTCCGCATCATTATAAAACGAGCCAGCATGAACGATTTATTACACAATGATTCACACATTAGTTCACATCAGAAAGGAGAAGAATCAAGACAATTGTCTGGCTTTGCTAAAACATTTTCCCTGTAGTTGGAAACTCTTTTTTTCTGTATTCAGTTTAAAAATTGTAATTACCAAACCTAATTTGTGTGCAACAGTGTGGTAACTAGGGGTGTATCCAAAGCGGAACACTGTATTCAGAAATGTGTAAATAATGACCATAAACAGATACAGATTCTGTCTGAAAATTGTTCCTTCTTCGACTGATTATTTATTAGTTTTTTAAGGCAGCGCATCAGCTTGTGCCATGATTAAAGACAGTGGAAGAGACCAGAGCAGCAGCAACCCCTACACTGAGGTGCCATTTTGAATTGCATGCACAATCACATTTCAATTTCACTCCATGATCGTCCAATCCTTCAGCAAGGCTAGACATAACACTTTCTCAGGAAGATTGAGCTTTCTAGTTAGACAAGTGGAATGCTTTATTGAACTGTCTGAGCAGGTGAGGAATTTTTTTTTTTTTTTTTGGGGCAATACAATTTTTCATGGTGCACAATCCAAAATGTAACTATTAAACCAATGCTGTATGTTCTCCCTGTGGTAGAGTTTGCATTGTAAATGTGTTGTAAGCTGTACATACACTTGAGTGTAGCTTTGTCTTTATTTACCTCAAACATGAACTCCACTGATGCTCTGTCTGAATCTCACCAGAGCTTCGGCCATTTGGCTGTTAAGAATTTACACCATGTCCCCAAACCATTAAGAATACCTTACTAAATAGTTTTGGACAAGTAACCGATGATGTTATTTTGTGTATTAATGCTGTATAAAGTAATGTGAAGTCTGATAGGTACATGAATTTAGCACAGCAAGGTTCGCATAAAGGGTTTGCTGTTTTAGACACTGATAAACACATAATTACTGCCTTATTTATAGGAACCCAAAATGAAATGCGGCTTAGTTGGTTGAGACCCTTCCATCAAAAACACACTGAACTCAACTTTTGGGCAGTGGATCAGAATCCTCTTCTGGATACTTTGCAGCTCTTAAAGTACAGAAGAAATCCTCAGCTTGGGCATGATTTCAGCACCTGACTGTGGGGGCATCGTAGTGGAGGATTTTTAATTCTTGGAGCAAAAATCAGAGGCCCTGAAGTGGACGTGTGAATCTGGTCTGACTGACAGGCTTTGAGTGGCCCCCACCTGGAGAATACATTCCTGCCAGGATATCAGCCCTGTGGTGATGGGTAGCAAGCCAGTGAAAACAGAATTCATAACTTCAAACAGAATTTTCAGCTTCCATCACAGGATTGAATTAACGGCACATGATAGGTACTGCTCAGCTGTGTAGACAGTACCAGTGTTTCCTACTGGATATGGAGAAGTAGTCAATAGAATTCAACTCTGTCACTGTAAGGGTTACATTTTAAAAATAAATGAATCATAAGCCATCATATCACTGATAATTACATCACTAAATGACGATTTCTGAGGCTTTTGTGGCAGCTTTGTGTTTGCCATGGTTACTGTTTGTTTGGTCATTTACATCGGGAACCAAAGGTGGGCTGAGTAAATTGCTGGTGTTTTCTCCTGCCGGTATTTTGCCATTTAAAGTCCTTTGGTTATTTAAATGTTTGCCCCCTCAAAGCATCAAGAATGAAACAAGTGCAATTAATCATGCGGTACAAATTCTTGTTGTTCTGACTGTAATCTAATATTGTCTAATCTTTGCTGACATGACATGCACAGTAGCCCATGTCATTTTATCTGTTAAAGCTGACTATGCACTTTTTCTTCACTATACATCTCTTTCCATACAGGTGTTCCACACAGCATATAGCCCCAGGAGAGGGTAGAATTATAACCAAATTGGTTTTTTTTTTTTTTATATAGCCTAGCCTACTGGTCTGTCAGGCTATTAATTTTTTATTTGTTTGGACGCTGACTAAAGATTAGCCTACAGTCCTTGCGGTCTGCATTTTTGTTGTAGGCTAGCTTTAAGCAATGTTAGGTGTACGAGTTGTTGCTATTAAATAATGAGGCTGGGCTTAATCTAAATCGAGCCACAGCATGCATGCGGAAAAAAGTGGTATACATTGACCAATGGGCAAGCATAAACAACCCCTTAAAGTTTCAATCCGCTTGCGTCTTCAGTTCGCTGTTACACATCACTTGAAGTAGACGTGTTTCCCTGACTTGTCGTAAAAATGGTCAGTTCAAAAATCGAGCAATGCATAAATCTGAAATTTTTGGTGAACTTAATCAAAATGGCTACCGAATCTTTTGTTTTTGTGTAAATTTACTTCTCCCACTCACCCCCCATCCTGGTGAATACAGCAGCAATCATCGATTGAAGCCGTGATGGTTACCAATAGCCAAGTTTTGTTATATTGCTCAACCCTATTCTAATCCCCCTTTAACCAGGGGAACTCTCCTGTAGCTAAGCTGCTTTAAACTTCCTTGCAGGCAGGGGAGCCATGGGCATGGGATACTCAATTAGCTGCACTTCACTATCAACACCTGGCAATGACTATATACTCACCAAGTATAGGGCTCTGGTGACTGTATCACTGCCTGAGAACTTTTACTGATCAAGTCAATCTCTATCGTCAGCATATGATGTAGAGGAGGCAGGGTTTGGACGTCTGCAAAAGTTGGATATTTTTCATTTTGCCAGTTCTTTTTATTATCAGTTGTCAATGTTTCTTGACTAACATTAGCTACCGTTAGCTAGCTAGCTAGCTAGGCAGTTAGCTACATTGTGTGCGTTTGCAGCATGCCACTGGGGCGAGTTTCAAAAACGGTCAGGTATAAAAATAAACTTAAGCCTGACAGGCTTAAACATAAAAACTGCTTCTTTGCATCTGTGTACTCGTCAGTCGCTGTGGACAGTGGAGGGCATCACAGAGGAGATGAGAGTTAAAAGGCAGAATGAAAGCTTCCTGCCGTGCGTGCCTTCTCGATTTTTTTAGTTTCTTTTTTTGCTTTTGGCAGGTGGTTGGCTCTGGCGACAGGCAGGGAAAAAGCTGGTCGCAAAGTAAAGTTAAGTGCATTGGTGACCATTTTATGCGCCATCTGGAGCCCTGTGCTAAATAGTGTTATGAGGAACCTGACATAGCAAAGTGACATCGCTAAGCGTACTACCATAGTCAGTGGCCGTTGCCTTGGCTGCCTTATTGCTGTTAAAACTGATTAAACTTTTTTTTGCCTATTGTACACAAAATCTGCATACATATTCATACACATCTTTTAAAAATTTTGATTGCTGTCATCACATTGGCCATATTACTTACAGAAAATGCAATATCATGTGACAACCACTTGTGTATATAGCTGCTACAGCTGGATGTGGTATTTCAGCACGTTCAGTCTCATTTAAACTGAATATTCAGTTTTCATTATGAGTGTTAATTGTGTTGAAATTCAGAATGATTAATGCCTAATGAGTCACTGAATGCATTGGATTTCAAATTAATCACTCAGTAATTACTAATATATTGCCGTGTGATCAGAAGAACTGAAAGTTTGGAGTGTTTTGTTTGGGAGAACACAATGGCTGCTCTTCTGAGAGGAGAGAGATAAAAAAGTAAAAGTGGACATGAGAGTATCAGAAGATCGAGTACCGAAGAGCGTTTGTTCACAGGGTGAAGGGATGGTTTGTCCTGATGTTTCCAGAATATTTCAGGTTTCAGCCCCTATTTTGCAAAGAGACGAACGTGTTGAGGTATACTTGGTATGTGTTTGTGTATAAGGGGATGAACCTGATTCTTCTAATACTGAGTCCTTTAGGATCAAATGTCAGTTTGGGTGTTTCACGTGTTAACAATTGTTAACTATTATTATTTACTGTTATCAAGAGTTTCATCCTTTTATTGTGTATTTGGTCTTTGAAACAAGTAATGCACCATTCTCATTACTTTAAAGAGCAGAATGTCATTCCAGCTGCCAAAGGTAGTATGGTACCAAGCAGGAGGCAAAACACAGGCCATGTGGACTGGGAGCTCATTTATGGACCCAATAAATGTGTCTGTGGGGCCAGATTTAGGCTGCATGAGCCATCTGTGAAACACGTGTCTGCGTTCAAAGTTGAGTTGAGCAAAATATCCTCATTAAAGAAAAAAGCATTTTTAAATTTGAACATTATAAAATAGGTCCTCTACGGAACAGCTCATATCATTGTTAAGTAAAACAAGGAAATCTAGGAAATAAACACACTTGTTTGTCTTCGTGTTAGAAATTCAAGGAGGAAGTTGTTCGCTGTTTCTGTTTGAGATTTTTTTTCCCCCTCAGATTGACATTCTGCAGATTGCTTTCCAACTAAACGCAGATGCAGGGGGAGGCGTACAACAGCAGACAACCTCCTCTCTGTTTTATTTTTCAGTTCTGCATGGGAATGCTCATCCAAAACTGGACACCTATTGCAGGGAACATTGTTTTGTACTGTATGGAATCATCTACATTCAGACTAATTCTTGTGGATTCTGTTCTGTTGTGTGGTTTTTGATTATTTGACTGATTTAAATCCATGGCATATAGGCTGAAGTCTGGTGATTTTTGTAGTTAAAGGTGTCCTGTCTCATGTCTGTGGTAGACGGTCAATATTCCTTTTGGTGCCGTATTCTGTGGAATTCCTTAGCGCCCTTTCCCTTTTTCCTGCAGTAAAGGCCGTAATGTTTCATTGAGCGTGTGTGTTGAGTTGGGAATGGGTGAGGGGTTTGATTCAGCACGTGTGTTGCGTTGGGAATGGGTGAGGGGTTTGATTCAGCACATGTGTTGCGTTGGGAATGGGTGAGGGGTTTGATTCAGCACGTGTGTTGAGTTGGGAATGGGTGAGGGGTTTGATTCAGCACGTGTGTTGAGTTGGGAATGGGTGAGGGGTTTGATTCAGCACGTGTGTTGCTTTGGGAATGGGTGAGGGGTTTGAGTCCTGGCTCAGCTGTGTGAGGGTTTCGGACTGACTCCTTGGAATCAGCACGGCCTGGCAGGGAGTCCACCGAGGGGTGGAGGCTGTGATGGGGGGCGGGGGGGGGGGCTCACTGGAGCCCGACTCAGCGGAGCAGGCCCATCAAATCACAGTGTGCATTGTTCAATTACTGCAGTGACAGGAAGTGGCCCAGAAAACTCCAGAAGAGGCCGAGGAAGGTAGGCAGGGGAAGGAAACAGGAGAGTGAGAGAGGGGAAGAGACAGAGGAAGGTAGAAAGGCGGAGGAAACGGAGGAGAGTGAGAGAGGGGAAGAGGCAGAGGAAGGTAAACGGGGAGGAAACAGGAAAGTGAGAGAGGGGAAGAGGCAGAGGAAGGTAAACAGGGGGAGGAAACAGGAGAGTGAGAGAGGGGAAGAGGCCAAGGAAGGTAAACGGGGAGGAAACAGAGGAGAGTGAGAGAGGGGAAGAGGCCAAGGAAGGTAAACGGGGAGGAAACAGAGGAGAGTGAGAGAGGGGAAGAGGCAGAGGAAGGTAAACAGGGGGAGGAAACAGAGGAGAGTGAGAGAGGGGAAGAGGCAGAGGAAGGTAAACAGGGGGAGGAAACAGAGGAGAGTGGGGGGGGCTGTGGGGGAACCGTAATTCCCAGAGGGGGAGTCTGTCTCTTACAGAGCAGCTTAGAAAAGCTTCCATACTTATCGCTCTTAATGATGAAACAACCGTGTAAAGGCAAGGCACATGTTTTTGTATTTCATACAGAAAGGCATTTTGAAGTGCTTTACATGGATTTAAAATAATAAAGACGAAAGAAATGATACAATTTACAAATACACATCAATATCTAGATAGAAAGGATAATATCAGAAAAAAGTGAAAAAGAACAAATGTATAAGAACAGATACAGAATACTTTAAAATGATAAAATTATTAAATATAACTATAATTCAAATTGAAAAAAGGAATAAATTAAAATGTGTAATAAATTAGAAATGATGTACAGATGATTAATTAGAAGCATGAGAGAACAAGAATTTTTATCTTAGATTTGATAATGGGTAGAGTTGAAGCAAATCTAAGCTCATTGGGAAGTTGGTTCCAGCTGTTTGTCGCATAATAGCTGAAAGCTTCTCTTTGTTTTGTTTTACCTGTAGGCACTATTAGTACAACGTCCTCTGATGATCTGACGAAAAGGTTATGGGGAAAAATATTAGACGAGGATGATGATAATGATGATGATGATATTAATAACAACTACTGCTATTATTATTATTGTTATTATTATTATTATTAATCATCATCATCATTGTAATGCTAACAACAGTAATTATAAATATAAAACCATTATTATAAGCAATGATGATGGTGAAATTTTCATTGCTGTTGTTTGTAATGAAGGTGCAAGACAAATGCAGAAAGGTCATTCTATTACTGCAGACCTGGGGGGTATTACGCCGAGGAAAATGACCGGTATTGGTTTTTCGTGACTGCAGAAGGTAAACTGCATTTTTAACACAAGGGCCAAATACCCCTGGGAAGATTTTTGTCCTCTGAAATACAACAATCACAATGTCCCTCTTTCTCCTGCCCTCTGAATTAAGTCAATTTTAGTTTGTGATTACCAGTTTTTATGCTTTGCACATACAAAAACCTGTTAAAGCTGTGTGACCTGAGCACAATCCAGCTCAGTCACAAGTGTGGGATTTAATATTTTAATGTGTATTTTTAAATACCTGTTATTAATATAATAGCTGTATATTTCACAACATTTAGTATGTAGTCATGATTTTGAAATATAGGAAACAAAGTTAAACTAGAAAACTGGCAATATTTAATAAAGCCCAAAAAGAGAAACTTTCTCTGGATAACACATTTCTATTACAGTCATGCATGATTATCTGCATATCATACCGTCCTTTTAAATGTCTGTGGAGTGCTATTTGCGGTTTTTAGTAATTAGTAATTACTCTTTTGTGCTTAATTTATTTTATATACTTATGTATTTCCATGTGGCATGCTGTTTAACAAAGCTGTTCAGTTTAAATGGTTTAACAACATTGAAATAGTGCTAAATGAATGCAGTGTAAATTCTGATACGTTAGCAGCAATGCTAGGACTGACACACTGGAAAGAATGATGATTATCCAGTAATGTTTCTCTGCTGAACACAGAGGTCCTTGGTGCTGTAAAGAGTTGAATAGGCGCCACCTGCTGGTCAAATGAAGTGTTGTTATCTGATGTTAAACCATGATGAGAGAATGTGACAAATGTAAGGACTCTCCAGTATGCAGTATGCTTGGACTGTTTTTGCTGTGCAAAAACTTTTTCAATAATAAGTCTTGCTATGATGAATGAACAGAAAATGAATTGATGCAGTTGTACATAAAATCAGGTAAATCTTATATACTATGCAAAGGTACATGAAGTATTAGCATATTTGTGGCAACAGTGATTCATAGACATAATTGCCAGAGAGATGATCATTATTTGTATTTTATGACTATTAATCTCAATTACAAATACCTGTATTCTCATTGTATTATGTTTTTACTTGTTCATATGCGTACAACTTAAAAGCTGTTAAGAGGGTATGATTGCATAATACATTTTGATTGTAACATTATTGTACTTTACAAATTGCAAATTATATTGGAGTAGGACTCTTGATAATTTAGTAATTTGTATTCATATGAAGGAGTAATGAAATACCTAAATGGGTGTCTCTGTGGTGCATAGTTTATGGGTGAATTACTTGTGTGTAACCTGAGAATGCTGTTTTCACACATACAAACAGAAGACAAAGACGCCATAAAGTACACCTCCATGAATGCGGAGCTTTGCATAGTGCAGCTCCACTGAGAACTTTCAGTCTGAGCCGTATAAAATTCAAATGATCCAGTACCTTTACGCTGTTTCCAGGAAGCAAACTCTGGACCTGCATTAATGTTCCTTTGCTTCCATGTAATACTGCCCTCTAAAATTATTTGTAACAAAATAAGATGCTTACTAAACAAATAAATATGAACAGACACACACAAATGCTTGTGTTGAAATTGTATAGTGTTTTAAATACATTTTAAAAAGTAGAGGTAATCTTGTATTAAATGTTAAGAGGGCTGAATATGAAACCCTTTGCTTTCACTTGGAATGATAAATGCTTAATTTATTGTAATTACTTGTAATATGATATTTAATATTCAGTGAACAAATTGAACATTATAACAGTTTTGTGCTATGCCACCGTAATCTATGAATTTGATGAGAGAGTGCTTGATGGAGATATATTAACGTAAGTTAATGAAATTAGCATTGCCACAGATAAAAAGAGGGTCCTCCCGCAGTATAAAGGTGCGCACAGAATCCAGACTGACTCAGTGACAGCAGCTGAGCAGCGCTGGGCTCCGTCTCAGGAAGCTCCAGTTGAGCGTTGGTGATTTATCAGGGAATTGATGAGAATTCGGTCGCTCTGGCTGCACACCTGCCGCTACATTATTACCCAGCCTCAACTGTACTACTCACTGAGGGCATTAACATCATATGAAAATGAGAGATTTATTATTGGCACATTCAACTTAAATGAATGTAAACTTATTTACCTCTCAAGTTTCCCATTAACCTCTTCACGTAAAAAAAGTCTTCTAAAAAATGACATTTTATATATTTACACGCACACACACACACGCACACACTCACACACGCAGTACTTTGCATTATGTGCTCTGTTCATTAGGTAGCCTTGAGGGTGTTTGCATGTTTACTATGTCTGTGCTAGTTTTAAAAATGAGGTGTTAGTAATTCATTTTTCTGGAACTCCCACATACATTTCTTTTTCTCTGATGGGTGAATGTAGGGTGCTGTATCACTTCAAAACCGTCTGATTTCTGGAAAAAAAGAGGCCATTCTAGTTCCACAACTTAAAATTGGGGGAAGTTTTTTTTTTTTTTTTTTTAATTTTTTAAATCCCTGTCATGTCCGGCATAGGAGAGTTGTTTTTTTTTTTTTTTTTTCTCTTCTCCTCCTCCTTGGTATTTGGGGGCCTGCAGCACTGTCTCCTTTCTGACCCTGGGACATTTGTGAACACGTGTTGTATCCCTGGGTCCCCCGGGTCATGTATGACAGGGATACAACAGCAGATGAAAGGCCTGGTGAAGGGACAGATGCTCTGACATCCACAGCATTATCTTTCAGGGCTCTGTGTGTCGAGCGAGGAGCGGAAGAGCAAGGTCCTGCACGCGTCTGTCCACGTTTGTCAGTCAGGTTTAGCCCAACTGTAACACGTGTGTGTGAGCTTCCAAGACCTTCCAGTAAGTAGTGTTTGATGGGGTTCAGACTGAAGAGTCACAAGTAATTGGTTTATCATTAAACAGCAGTTCATTTAAATTAGTTTGCAGTTTTATCATGCATTCAATAAAAAAAAAAAAAAACCCAGGCAAAATTTATTGAACATCTTTCTCTGGTGTTTCCAGATTGACATGTCTTCAGATTTTAGGGCAGGTCCCGAATTGTTATTTATTTAGAATTAGTTTAGACACGTGTTGAATATACTTTTAACTTTTTCAAAAACAGTATTATTGTCTTCGTCATAATATTCATAGCAGTAACAGTATATTGAACACAAAATATATTTACATGCATTTCTGCTTCAATGTAAGAAAAAGGGTTGGGATAAAGTTTTATTGATGAAATTTTTGATGAAGTTTTGTTAAAAAAAAAAAAAAAAAAAAAAATCAAAAGGTTAATTCACAACAGATACAATGTGTGTCCCTAATTACATATTCAGAGTCCCTAATTAGATATTCAGAGTGTTTGGTAGGGGAAGCATAAGGAAGGCACCCATGCAATTTCCCAAAAACCTGTGTGCTTGCACGCGTACATCACACGTTACTCTTTGAAACACAAAAATACACTGTCTTATTAAGTCTTAAGTCTTTACTTACTACCTATAGACAAAATGGGACTCATTTGAATGTGGGGAAAAATAAGTAAGGCAATTTGCCGTGTCCGTGTTACATTGATTTTCCTCTCAAACGGACTTTTTTCATCCTGTCCTCATTTAAACTGCCTGTGTTCAATTTCTCCTAGACCAGGATCTGCATTTTCTCCAGTGAGCGCATCACAGAGATAAACTGTTCAAAGTTCAGGAAACACTCAATTACACTCATAAGGGTTAGTTATGAAGTGCTGAGTGCTATGGATTTCATTAGGCCAGTCAATGCAGCCATCAGCAGAAAAGGGGAGGCGGCAGTCTTAAACAGGCGGGCGGGGTGGGGATGGGGTGGGGGGGCTGAGCAGATCCATGCATCTGTTCCCATTGTCGGGTCAGATGATAATCAATAACATAATGGGTGAAGCTGTCCCTTTCATTCAGGATATTTTTCACTCTCAGTGCCAGGATAAGGTGCCTTCCAGGATTCTGAAGGGCCTCCTGCACAGTGTCCCTCTAAATGCACTGTTAAAACATCCCCCACCCCTCCCCCTACGCAGCACAGAGCTCTTCCTCCAGGAGCACAGCGCCCTTCCTGCAGTGGCATAGACCCCCTGCCCCTAAGCAGCACAGAGCTCTTCCTCCAGGAGCACAGCGCCCTTCCTGCAGTGGCATAGACCCCCTGCCCCTAAGCAGCACAGAGCTCTTCCTCCAGGAGCACAGCGCCCTTCCTGCAGTGGCACAGACCCCCTCCCCCTAAGCAGCACAGAGCTCTTCCTCCAGGAGCACAGCGCCCTTCCTGCAGTGGCACAGACCCCCTCCCCCTAAGCAGCACAGAGCTCTTCCTCCAGGAGCACAGCGCCCTTCCTGCAGTGGCATAGACCCCCTCCCCCTAAGCAGCACAGAGCTCTTCCTCCAGGAGCACAGCGCCCTTCCTGCAGTGGCACAGACCCCCTCCCCCTAAGCAGCACAGAGCTCTTCCTCCAGGAGCACAGCGCCCTTCCTGCAGTGGCACAGACCCCCTCCCCCTAAGCAGCACAGAGCTCTTCCTCCAGGAGCACAGCGCCCTTCCTGCAGTGGCACAGACCCCCTCCCCCTAAGCAGCACAGAGCTCTTCCTCCAGGAGCACAGCGCCCTTCCTGCAGTGGCACAGACCCCCTCCCCCTAAGCAGCACAGAGCTCTTCCTCCAGGAGCACAGCGCCCTTCCTGCAGTGGCACAGACCCCCTCCCCCTAAGCAGCACAGAGCTCTTCCTCCAGGAGCACAGCGCCCTTCCTGCAGTGGCATAGACCCCCTCCCCCTAAGCAGCACAGAGCTCTTCCTCCAGGAGCACAGCGCCCTTCCTGCAGTGGCACAGACCCCCTCCCCCTAAGCAGCACAGAGCTCTTCCTCCAGGAGCACAGCGCCCTTCCTGCAGTGGCATAGAGCGCCTCTTACTCACTTACCTTCCCCTCTCATCCTCCCACAATTTGGCAAAGTCCTCCAGGCCGTCTGCCCTGAGCAGGCTGCTGAAACAGCACACCACCCTGACCGTCCCCCCCCACCCATCTCACACAAACACACGCGCATGCACACACTCACACACACACTCACTCATTCTCACACACACTCACTCACACACTCACTCACTCACACACACACACACACTCACATCCTCCCCAGCAGATTGCCGGCCGAGGGCCCCAATCCCCGAGCCACTCTTTAAATTTCAAACTCCATTTCAGTGATCTATAGATCTCATAACACTAATGACCTTCAAGTGGTTTGGACAATTGTAGACAGCTTGTTGGAGAAGCAGCTGCCCCATGCTTTATTTATTTTCCTCATCTCTCTATTGATTGCTGGGAAGCAGGGTCAAAGGGGACAGTTTGGTCTGCATTACCAGAAACAAACAAATACTCCTGTCTGCTCATTGTTTGTTTTTTTGCTGAATGTCACTTTGATTATGCGGTTTGCTTTTAGCTGAGCCATAATAATTGATGCGATTAAAAATATTGTCATTGGGCTTACTAACAACAAACACACCCCTTTGGTTATTGGCCACCTTTATATTTTTCTGTTCAACAGACATCTGAGTGTTTCTTACGCTGTTATATTATCAAATCATACCATTGAATAGTTTGTTGAATTGTAAATTTCTGGAAGTAAGTCAGTGCTCTTAAATGTGTGTCCTGGGGTGTTCGTATGGGGTATGAGCTGTCTCTACTGTAAAGGTCATTGAAACAAAGCATCAGCTATTCTTTCTTTTTTTGTATGTGATCTGACTATGCTTTGACTAGCTGGATAACCATGGAAACACAATAGTTAAAGTTTTTATTCATGCGGAATGTCAACTACCGTTAAGGGAATTGCATTCAATTTGGCCTGAAGGAGAAATGATTGACAGTAAGGTTATTTAATCAAATGTCAAACTCAAGCCCTTTAAAATTTGTAATGCAGAGGTCAATTATAACACTGCAGGCCTGTAACATCATCCAGTAAAATGCATTTTTCTAATGCTTAGGTGTGTGTTAGAATACAGTTGAAAAAATCACTTAAATCCAGTGAATATTTGTGTAAAAAAGGAGTTGCTTAAAAAAACAGAAATATACATTGCTCATTGGCTGTCAGTTTTTAGATGTGATTTATTCAGGGAACAGCTTCACATTCTGAGATTTCTGAGCCATTTTAAAAATAATTGGCTAGTTACAGATCATGCAGACACATGGTGAGGATCTGCACCTGGTTGTGTTTCACAGCACTGCAGATTTCCACGGCCGCCTCAGACATCATGACAAGACGTAGCATTTGAAGGTGTCAGAGAACCAGAGGAAAATAACAATAAAACGTGGCTTTTATTGAAAGCGGTTGAGATCTTACTTCAGACCCTGCATCTCTCACTCTAAATGTAATGTCTATATGATTTCAGTTTTTTCCACATTTTTGCAGGCATCCTTGGCAATATGGAAAGTTTGGACTCAGCGAAAGGTCTTTGACAGGCCTGAGTTAATATTTTGTGTGGGTTTATCTTTGTCTTGTGCTAGTCCTAGAACTTGTCTGTCTTGTGGCAGAACATAGAGAAAGCTGTAAAACTGGGACTGTTATGAAAACTGAGTGACATCAAGCCTGCATCAGGTTTAATATTGTTTCACATATGAGAAAGATCAGTAAAATAGAAAAAAACAAACCTGTACATCTTCTCCCATATGGATGCAGATAGAATATTCTTTGTAAAAGCATAAATTTAAGCAACAATAATGAAGATTAAGATGTTGTGTCATTACCATTTGAATTTCTGAAATCTTTATTTACTCCACAAATATTTGCTCAAGTGGTCTGCAGCCTCTGAGATATAAACACTTTCTTAAGCACAATACTATTGAAATACTGGCAGTGACTATTGTTGCAAGCACAGTGCAGCCTGAACTGCATGATTAGATATCCTTCCAGAACACATTCTGCAGGATGAAAAACAAATGTGAGTATTGGGACTTTACTTTGAAATACCCTCCTGTATATTACCATCCATTACTTTATCAATAGTTGTTTTTATGATTTTAATGATTACTAATGGCAGAAGTGAAGAAGTGGTATGGTCAAATTCCTGTTGGTGGACTGGTTCGAGGTCACCCGTAGGTTTCCCCCCCGACTCAAGAGATTTTCCTGTTGGGTTTTTTTTTTTTTGAAAGTTTTGGGTCATTTTCAGATCACAAAACACCTTGCTGATCTTGGCAAAGCATCATAAAAAAACTGATTCAAAAACCTTAAAAGCTGATGAGACCACTTCTCCACTCTGCCTTGTTATTGTACACAGCTGCTGTGGTTCTGTACCTTGCCGACTGATTCCACAGGGAGAAAATGGTTTAATAGCTGATTAATCGACCTACCAAAAATGTGAATGACACTCCTCTTTCAGCTTTCTTTGCAGTATCCTTTTTCCCACACGAGCACGTGGCTCAGCTGAGACTATGTTCCTTCGGGTGATTTCCATTGTGAGAAGATAATGGGCGAAAAGCTTTGGCTTTGTTCCCATTGGATGATTTATTTGATTGATTCAGTTTGCGCGTCCTGATCATCCTCCCACCCCTGGCCCAGTGGCCCAGTATAGAATGCTTACTGCAATCTTATCAGAGTCCAGGAGCGCGTTTGGCTTCGAGGCTCAATGGCACTTAACTCCAGACTTTCCTTTTTATGCCTGTGCAGTTGATACCTTTCTTTTAGATGCAGTAAAGCAATTGTCCCATTACCACATCTAGTGCGGATATGATCAGAACACAGCGACCTGCATCGATCAGTAGTGACACAATTCCTTTTCCCCATAAGCGCTTGCTTACACATAAGATTTCTTCTGCTCAAACAGCTCAGTCACACTGAAATCCAGGCTAATTGCACATTTAGATGGTGAGGCTGCTATAGCCAGAGTGCGACTATTACTGATTTTCCACAAAGAACCTTTCCTCTTTTTTTCTGTCTGTGGCAGTAACCTCTTTAAATGAACAAAATACCGAGTGCTTAGAGACCCACTGTTATTTTATAGGTGCACTTAAAGATAGTGTTTCCTCAGTTTGCACTCCAGGTTGTAGATGTTACAAGATGAAGACAGGTCATGCTAACAAATTGCGAGGGCATAACTTTTGCTTTCTGATTAATGATGGGTCACAGACAGACAACCCCGTTTTAATTTGATTCGACTTTGAGATAAAAACGGAGCCTCCACAGGCCTTTTCCCCAGGAGAGCCGGGGCTTTGTAATTCCCTCTGATGGCTCCTCAGGGATCCAGGTTTCTCGCTGCTCCACGTCCGCTCCAGTCCCATCACAGCTGAGGAGATGCCTAAATGGGTGCGTCATCCTGTAATGAAATATCTGCACTGTTTATCTGATCAATGAGCAGCAGAGGCACAAGCCACCCAGGGTTAATGCACACCATTCCACTTAAATGCCAAATTATTGAGTGGAGAGGATGCAGGGAACTGGGGAATTCAGAGCTCTGGCTCAGATTACAGTCCTGCATATGGAGAAGGGAGATGAGTGCCATTATGAGTACCGTTGTGTGTGAGATCAGCCATTATGAGTACAGCTGTGTGAGATCAGCCATTATGAGTACCGATGTGTGTGAGATCAGCCATTATGAGTACCGCTGTGTGAGATCAGCCATTATGAGTACCTCTGTGTGAGATCAGCCATTATGAGTACCGCTGTGTGAGATCGGCCATTATGAGTACCGCTGTGTGAGATCAGCCATTATGAGTACAGTTGTGTGTGAGATCAGCCATTATGAGTAGCGCTGTGTGAGATCAGCCATTATGAGTACAGCTGTGTGAGATCAGCCATTATGAGTACCTCTGTGTGAGATCAGCCATTATGAGTACCGCTGTGTGAGATCAGCCATTATGAGTACCGCTGTGTGAGATCGGCCATTATGAGTACCGCTGTGTGAGATCGGCCATTATGAGTACCGCTGTGTGAGATCGGCCATTATGAGTACCGCTGTGTAAGATCGGCCATTATGAGTACCGCTGTGTGAGATCGGCCATTATGAGTACAGCTGTGTGAGATCAGCCATTATGAGTACCGATGTGTGTGAGATCAGCCATTATGAGTACCGCTGTGTGAGATCAGCCATTATGAGTACCGCTGTGTGAGATCAGCCATTATGAGTACCGCTGTGTGTGAGATCAGCCATTATGAGTACAGTTGTGTGTGAGATCAGCCATTATGAGTACCGCTGTGTAAGATCAGCCATTATGAGTACCGCTGTGTGAGATCAGCCATTATGAGTACCGCTGTGTGAGATCGGCCATTATGAGTACAGCTGTGTGAGATCAGCCATTACGAGTACCGATGTGTGTGAGATCAGCCATTATGAGTACAGCTGTGTGAGATCAGCCATTATGAGTACAGCTGTGTGAGATCAGCCATTATGAGTACAGTTGTGTGTGAGATCAGCCATTATGAGTACAGCTGTGTGTGAGATCAGCAATTATGAGTCTCTCTGTGTGAGATCAGCCATTATGAGTACCGCTGTGTGAGATCAGCCATTATGAGTACCGCTGTGTGAGATCGGCCATTATGAGTACCACTGTGTGAGATCGGCCATTATGAGTACAGTTGTGTGTGAGATCAGCCATTATGAGTACCACTGTGTGAGATCAGCCATTATGAGTACCGCTGTGTGACATTAGCCATTATGAGTACCGCTGTGTGAGATCAGCCATTATGAGTACCGCTGTGTGAGATCAGCCATTATGAGTACAGCTGTATGAGATCAGCCATTATGAGTACAGCTGTGTGAGATCAGCCATTATGAGTACCGCTGTGTGAGATCAGCCATTATGAGTACAGCTGTGTGAGATCGGCCATTATGAGTACAGTTGTGTGTGAGATCAGCCATTATGAGTTCCGCTGTGTGAGATCGGCCATTATGAGTACCGCTGTGTAAGATCAGCCATTATGAGTACCGCTGTGTGAGATCAGCCATTATGAGTACAGCTGTGTGAGATCAGCCATTATGAGTACCGCTGTGTGAGATCGGCCATTATGAGTACCGCTGTGTGAGATCGGCCATTATGAGTACCGCTGTGTGAGATCGGCCATTATGAGTACCGCTGTGTGAGATCGGCCATTATGAGTACAGCTGTGTGAGATCGGCCATTATGAGTACCGCTGTGTGAGATCAGCCATTATGAGTACAGCTGTGTGAGATCAGCCATTATGAGTACCGCTGTGTGTGAGATCAGCCATTATGAGTACCGCTGTGTGAGATCAGCCATTATGAGTACCGCTGTGTGAGATCAGCCATTATGAGTACCTCTGTGTGAGATCAGCCATTATGAGTACCGCTGTGTGAGATCGGCCATTATGAGTACCTCTGTGTGAGATCAGCCATTATGAGTACAGTTGTGTGTGAGATCGGCCATTATGAGTACCTCTGTGTGAGATCAGCCATTATGAGTACAGTTGTGTGTGAGATCAGCCATTATGAGTACAGCTGTGTGAGATCAGCCATTATGAGTACAGCTGTGTGAGATCAGCCATTATGAGTACCGCTGTGTAAGATCAGCCGTTATGAGTACCGCTGTGTGAGATCAGCCGTTATGAGTACCGCTGTGTGAGATCAGCCATTATGAGTACCGCTGTGTGAGATCAGCCATTATGAGTACCGCTGTGTGAGATCAGCCATTATGAGTACAGCTGTGTGAGATCAGCCATTATGAGTACAGTTGTGTGTGAGATCAGCCATTATGAGTAGCGCTGTGTGAGATCAGCCATTATGAGTACAGCTGTGTGAGATCAGCCATTATGAGTACCTCTGTGTGAGATCAGCCATTATGAGTACAGCTGTGTGAGATCAGCCATTATGAGTACCGCTGTGTAAGATCAGCCATTATGAGTACCGCTGTGTGAGATCAGTCATTATGAGTACCGCTGTGTGAGATCAGCCATTATGAGTACAGTTGTGTGTGAGATCAGCCATTATGAGTTCCGCTGTGTAAGATCAGCCATTATGAGTACCGCTGTGTGAGATCAGCCATTATGAGTACCGCTGTGTGAGATCAGCCATTATGAGTACCGCTGTGTGAGATCGGCCATTATGAGTACAGCTGTGTGAGATCAGCCATTATGAGTACCGCTGTGTAAGATCAGCCGTTATGAGTACCGCTGTGTGAGATCAGCAATTATGAGTACCGCTGTGTGTGAGATCAGCCATTATGAGTACAGCTGTGTGAGATCAGCCATTATGAGTACCTCTGTGTGAGATCAGCCATTATGAGTACCGCTGTGTGAGATCGGCCATTATGAGTACCTCTGTGTGAGATCAGCCGTTATGAGTCCCTCTGTGTGAGATCAGCCATTATGAGTACCGCTGTGTGAGATCAGCCATTATGAGTACCGCTGTAGGTAGAGCTACTCCTGAAAATAAAGCTGCCATGACATGAGCTGCTTTACCTTGCTACAACTTTTGTGATTATTTGTTTTGCATTACAACCTGCAAATTCATGAGATGTGTGTTATTAATGAGCACTTATTTGTTGTATGATGGAACAACCCACCTCTGAGCCATGCAGCTGTGCTATAAAGGTCTGGACATGAGGACATGTAGTTAACAGTTAACAGCATCACCACAGCCGACAGAGTATTTGATCTTTATGTGCATGTTGCTCAAGTTCCTCCAGTAGTGCGATTATGCCATGACTGTGTAACCTGTGTAATATCACGTCAGTATTTGCTGTTAGGTTAACTGGAAGATGGTAACTCTTGGATGGCGCAAAATGTACCGCCTGGTTTCAGAAGTTGTAAAAATTCCCATGCTAAGACGGGAGTCGCAGTAACTTGGAAGGGTTAGTAAATTAGTGGGAAAACTTAATTGGCCTCATTTGCAAATTCTACACCCTGTTTTAGTGCCTTTATCCCAGGTATACATAGGCATGAACAGATTTTACAGTGTATCAAGAGGAAAGTCACAAAGTGACATTGTCACCGCAAATTCCATATTAACAGCGATGTTCACCCATTGTGACTGTTCAGTAATTCACACATAAATACCAAGGCGTTTTAGCAGCTGCTTTTATGCCTGAAAAGCAGTTCCAATCCTTTTATAAATCTGGCCCTGACTATCTAATCTGACCAAAATGTGATGAACTACGAAAGGTTTCCAGAGACATGGCGGCTCAGAATATGGCCCTGTCTTCCTCTGAATTCTCAGGCTGGCTCCTTACTCATTTTTGGATTTGATCTACCTCAACCAGAATGCAGATCCTAAAATAAACACTTAACTAGCTTTTGTCTCGCTCCCTCCACTTCCTCTCAAAAACATGCCTTCTACCATCTCCAACTAGTATGGCAGTTTGGCTTGTCCCTGTGGGTATTTCTCTGGGTAGAATCTTCTGTAAGGGTTGCATGTTCCACCCCACGGAAGAAATCTTATGTAAATGGTTATATCCATTGTCTGTCTGAAGATGCTAAATGATAACTTGATTAACAGTGTATTCAGTTTTTGTTGAACAGTACTGAGCAGTGTGATTTCAGCTTTAGGATGCATCTGAAGAAGGGGCAGGTGGGCTGGGTTGCACAAATTGACATGATTATAGAAATCTTTTAGCCAAGGATTTGTAGCTCACTAGCCATATAGCTGGCTGCCTAAGAAGTGTGGTTCATTCTTACCTGCCTACCTTACCCCACTGCCTCATTACCCAGCAAGCAAATAGGCTTGGCATAGTACCAGAAGCCTCAAAACTAGTGTAAGTAAAATTCATTTAAAATACAACCTACACTCAAGATACCTACCTTTTTTCCTGTCGTCCAATATGTGTAGATCTGCATGTAAAAAAGCTACTAATATCACAAGTTTAGCATTCGTGAGTTAATAGCTAATTTGAATGAGAAATGCCATCCACACAAGTTAGCAATCTGACATTAGTGGATTTGATAGCTTGTAAACAGAGATGCTGTGTGAGTTCAAAACACCTCTCAGATTTACCGGACAGGAGTGACACAGGCATAGACAGGCATAGATCCTCACAGACAAAGCTGGGACACACTCTGAAGGAGAGGTAGCAGGATGGGAGATCCCATGGAAACGCCTCGCAGGAGGAATGGGTCATAAATGAGCACAGAAGCAGCGGAATCAGCAGCATGGCTGAGAGGACTCAGGCCAGGTGCGTTATGCTGTCCTCAGCAGGTGCCTTTGTGTAATCTCTTGCAGTAGTGACATAGCAGGGAGGGAGAGAAAAATGGTTACCATGGTCCTCTCAGTGCAGCAGATGAAGGAGTCTAACCCCCCGCCATCTGTAATCACCACAGAGGAATGGAGGCACCTATGGGGCAATGATGGATAAGGTCTAATGTTTTTCTGATGTGGTGGTGTGCTTCTAGCCTCAGTGCTTTCTGGGTAAGGATGTGTAGGTATTTTTGCGCAGACATCCATTCCAAAGTTTCATTTTGATAATACAACTCAAGGTACTTGATATGTTTCCTAAATTTGGGACAGTGGAGACATTGACAGAACTTAAACTGTCTCACCAGAAAAGGCCCCATTTTCACCCAAGCCCATTCTGTCAAGTCACCCCCCCCCCCCCTTTTTTGCTTATCCAGACTGTGAAAAAAGAATTGCAAAAAAGAATGTTATGAAGCTGTAGTCAGCTAAAGTTTTTTTTTGAACATCTTTGATTTTTTAGTCTAGCTGTCAGTATAAGTTGATAGACCAGTGACTGCTCTTTGCTGCTGAGGGACAGTGAACAAATTTGTAATCAAGGATAGATGAGCGGAGTAATCACAGTTGTCACGACACACCTGCTTGGTGGAGGAGGAAGTGTGCTGACCTGAATGTTGCTCTTCACATCCCACCCCAATAGACAGTGTTTCAAATTGTAGCAGCTGAAACGCACACCTCTGGACCTGTGAACTATGCCGTGTGGTGGGAGACACTGTTTCCAGTCCCACGTGAGCTATACGTTTCAGAACCATCTGGCATAGTATTCCATCCCACACCAAAGTGCCTCTCTTATGTACATATCATATTCAGAACAGAGTCCCTCACAAAGTGTGTGTTGTAGAAATTTGGCTCAGATATTTCAAAGCACAGCCAAGCTGAGAAGATGGCACAATGTGCAATGCTGCTGAAACTGGTGGTCTTTGGTATAAGGCAGGGGTCGAACCCCAGGGTCGAACCCCAGGTCAGCTCTACCTGCTTATGTATGAAACAGCACTGGCATCGGCAAGGTGTTAACTCTGTCTCATATATGAGTGTAAAAAAACGTATTTAGGGGTGACCAGTTTTACTCACATGTGCACCCACCTCCAGAGGGTGAGGTTAAACTGGTCGAAACATGTGCTTAGCAAAGTTCTTCTGTGTGCTTAGTGCATAAGAACACGGCGCTGTCCTAAAGGTTGAGTGTTTATGCATCCCAGAGATCCCAGAGTACAGTATATATAAATCATATACTTCGTCATTCTGTAGAAAAGCATCAGTTGTAAAACAGCATGCGTTAAGGGGGCGTTTGGCCTGGATAACATGTAGGTCTGTAGTCTCCTTTCCTTGATGTGCCTTAATGGACAAGGTGGAATCATTTACCATTTACTTGGTTTTCCAAGTCTTGTGGACATCCATTATGGCCTCATCCTGACTTTCAGTTAACCTTCATTTCACAAAACAACCTGGAAAAGAAACCTAGATCATATTATAAAGCACATTGACAAGCTGATGTCATATTTAAATTTTAATTTCTGATTTATTTCCAGTTATTGACAAGGGCAGTGTTTCCAGCATAAGTATACTTCATGTCTAGCTGCCATTTTCTATAGTATGGGGGTGTGATATTACCACACCCCCATACTACAGTGGACTGATTTGGCAACATCTCACCAGCACAGAAGTATACTGCAAGTAGGCTTTTCACCCAGAGCAATTACACCAAAATGAAATGGAATTATCTTTGATGCTCCATGTAGTAAACACATGGAACACACAGAAGATGTTTACAAGGCTTTTTTTCCAAAAAGTGTGTGTGTGAAAAGTATTTCCACCTGTGGCCAAGTCTCAGCCTCTTGGTGGAGGAAACTATGTTTTTGGCCAGAATGTTTTTTGACCTTAACAAGGGCCCCAATGCCAGTGGAAGCAAACAAGGCCCATAGCATCAGATATATAAGGTATGGGTATGAGGTTCATTACTCTGACACCAGATGTACCCATGGTGTGCATGGCTAGATTTTAGATTTTAGGTCTCATCCAACTAGAGGGTCTCATTTAGGGATCTCTTCTGGTGGCCCTTATTAATAAACTGGTGGCTGGATGTTCATTTGCGGATGTTAATTTGCAGACTTGGTGAGCTGAACATACAGCCAACCTCTTCCGTTCTCTAACTATGACCGTTGGCCTCTCTCACCATCTTCCTCACTGAGTGCAGGAACAAGATGCACCTGCACACTGTTCCTGGCAGGCTGGCCACTGGTGTCTTTTTTAACGTGTTTTTGATTTTTTTTTTTTCTTTCTTTTCCCATGCTGATGGATATCATAAGGACTTTTTGCCAAAGTATAAAAATAAGCTTGAGTAAATAGTAAATATAATAATATGAAATGTGTATATATATTAAATATAATAATATGAAATTTAATGTAGTAAATATTTAGTACATGTAATTTTGTTAGAGATTGAACTTTGTTTTATATAAAAGAAACTTTTTGAGTGGAAATTTTCACACCAGTGTTTTTAAAAAGAGATATCTCAAGTGAAATGTTTTGGGAACAATATTATGAGAAGAAAAAGTTTCCAATATGCATGAAAGCTCATTAAATATGGCATTAAGCTTTTGGTTTTATTACTTACCCAGCAATCTACTTTAGCTCTTTGAAAAGCAAGATGGGTTCAGAGTTTTTTTATTTTAACATATTTTACTGAAATTGCATAATGTGCACATTCTTAGATGTGCAAAATAATGGTGTCTCTGGTGCAGACCCTGCAACTGGCTAAAGATTAGAAATGGTTTTTAAATAATTGGAAGTAGTAATATTTGTGGACTGGAAAGAAAAGAAAAATGTATATATGTATACACACACACACACACACACACACACACACATATATATATATATATATATAGACATACATACATGGATATACACACACACACACATACACATGCACACACACACAGCCCAAAACCCAGCATGTGAAGGAAATGAATAACTGGCCTGTCCTGAAGGACAGCGCAGCCGCTGGCCGTTTGCGCAGACGTGCATTCTTCTGGCCTCTGCGCTGCATCTCTGAACACAGCCATTGATCCGGAGCCCTTTGTAATGGACCCTAATAACAACTCTATTACCACTGATGCCTGTATTGGTTTGTGTGGCGACAAAATTAGCTACAAAGGAGCCAGCTTGTCA
This sequence comes from Albula glossodonta, assembly GCA_019788955.1. Lineage (NCBI taxonomy): Eukaryota > Metazoa > Chordata > Actinopteri > Albuliformes > Albulidae > Albula > Albula glossodonta. Next base: position 49,537 of record JAFBMS010000466.1, on the reverse strand, counting down.
ATATTCATTCTGCAGCAGAGATTACTTGTTATAGGAGAACAAAGGTGCTCCTTGGTTGAGCAGAGCAACTTAACTCCTTGTCTCATAAAATTTAAGCCAGCTATTGATTGGTTTCTTGTATTGTGCTTAAGAATAAAGCGCACGTGGAAAAAAAAAAAAAACACACACACAGACTGACTGAAAGAGACACACCAGTTCAAGTATGTCAAATGTTTTTATTTCTTCCCTTTCTATAGTAGGAAATGTTGGGCAACATGAGGCAAATTAAATCAATGAATTCATCCTAGCAGATGGGTGCTTTAACAGTCAGTTAGCCTTTAGATAATTGAGGCGTGGACTCTGGAATCATAAAACGGATGGCTCGTTTAAACATTTTGCTGAAATAGATCGCCGAGGTTAAATAAATGAAATCCCATTTGTCAGCTGGTAATAAATGGCCCCCCCTTCCGCAAACAGCACTGTTTGGCCTAATAAATAGAGGGGGATGTAACTGTGCTCCTCCATTGATAGGGTTACAGCTTAATGAAATGCTCCTTCCTCTGCTTGTTTTTCGCCTCCTCCTGCACACTGTGATAAGTAGCAAACCAACGAAGCCTGTAATTACAATCTTACAGAGAACCCGGCCAATCTGTGTATAAATCTCACCATCCAATTACAAGATGTAATAATTTTGCAGTCAAGCTGGTAATGAGGTCTAATACTCATGCATGTGATAATCCCCCCTGGATGCTGACTCTATCAGATGTTAGCTTTGTAATTATACTGGCAGAAAATCATTATTTCATGTTCAGCAGAAAAATGAGGTTGGTGGGAAGTTAATTTTCTCTATGCTCTGCGAAGCATAGACAAAATTTTAATGATTTAATCATTACCACTATCCCGTTTGCAATTGACCCATGTTACTTGTGTGTGGAAACATTTGCACATTTAAGAGTCCCTGATACGTAGTAAAGCGTACCTGGTAGGGTCCTTTTTATTTCATAATTATGCTACAATAAAACTATTACCCTAATGGAAAGGAAATCTATATTGTTATGCTGCTGTGTCGTTTAACAGCTTTATGGAACATAAATCATATTTTTAATAGTCAATGGTTAACATTTTCACATTATTGCATACATTTTATTAAGGATTCAGTTTTTTTAAAAGCTTTGACCCAAACAGTGCAAATAAGGTCAATCCACGTCTGCTTCTCATTTCAGATTTAGAATAAAACAAAGGTATGTCGTTTCGTTTATTTTACCTGGCAGAAAAAGATTAGCAGTGTATTTTTTCCTGTATTTCTTTAAAAAAAAATACATTGCAATAGCAGTGAATAGCTCATATACAAAGGTCAGTCTTTTTGTGCCTGACCATTATTGACTACAGTAATAACATGTTTTCAACTGAAAAGACTTCAGGCATCAGGAATTTTGGTAACACAATAGAACAATCAGCCTTAACCCTTGAACCAAACACACAATGGCCGTTCTGATTTGGGGAAAAAAAGAGACAGAACACGAAGGAGCACATTGGCTTTCTTAATAAAGGGCTTTACAAAGGACATGAATTATCTTGGCACAGTAGTTCTGACCTTTTTCTTGCTCACGGCAGACTTTAATGAAGACAGTTTTCAGACAGTAAATGAGAGGAGAACATTTTATTTCCAGGCCCGTATTGACACCAGACAAGAATTGTAGCTGAAGGCTTGAAAGAGATGGCACTGCGACTCAAAAGACACAGCCACTTCTCAGAGATGCGAACATCTCCATTACCTCTTAATGAACAGGACACACACTGCCTCATAAAAAAGATACACATACAAGTTGTGATATAACAGTGGACGTTTTCTTTTCCCCAACAAAGAGACCTGAGAAATGAATCAAAGATGATTTCTTCTAATTTCATCAATAGCCTTTCAAGCATTCTGTCAAATAAGGTTACATGAAAATGTGATGTCACCAAAGTAATATGGTGTGAGAACCCGATAGTAAAAAGCCAGGAATAGAGGGATAAATGAATAAAAACTCCTGATGGCATCTTGCTGTGTCAGAGCTTCCTGCTTGCATTCTGTAAGCATGTGTTTATACCTGCTGTAACATATTCAGGTGGCGAGGGGGCCCAAATGAATGGTGTCACCGGTGGTAGCAGTGGGCTTTGAGAACGCGGGGGACGCAGATGCGGCGAAGCGCCCCTGTCACAGCTAAGAGCGAGCCCCGGTAAGGCGAGAGGACAGTTCTCCCCGATAATATCTGTGCTCGGCTGAGCAAAGGTCAGAGGTCGCCTGGCAGAACGTTATGGCCGTTAATAGAGATGACGGACTATAGCTATTCTTAAATGTCGAAAGCGCAAAGAATCAGATTCAGAATCCAGTCCTTTCATACAGCTCTTTCATGCAGTTTCTCTGGCTATATACAGCCATAACTTCATACACATAATGCAGTATGCATAGTTTATGCACAGAAGTGGAGCAGAGATTGTTAAAAAAAATGAGTATGAGACACTTAGAATGCATAATATTAGAATTCCACACAGGCTGTATGATTATGCAATGTCAAAATGAATAAACTCGATTATCAGACATTAAGACAGACTGTATATGATGCTGTGTTTCCATTATGAAATGACGCTGGTGAGTATAGCATGACCATGTGTGTTCACTCCCCACTTATGTTGCTTAGTAATTCCCCATCTCTGTGTGGAAAACACAGGAGTGATGTCTAAGCCTGCAGCTCTCCTCACTTCACTGTAAATACAAAATATAATGTGGATGTTGAAGAATGAGAAGCAGATGTAAATTACAGCATCAGTAGTGTGTTTCAGATGCCCTGAATTGGTAAATGTTGTTCCCATTGACCTCCGTTCTCAATGCTTTGTGTTGTGGAGGTTTTCCAAATTAACTCCAACGTTGATGTTTTAATGGGTCATTATGGTATAGACTCACCATTATGCCTGAAGAATGGCTGAGGCACTTGAGCTGCATTTCAGAAAGCAGAGAAGGAATCTTAAAACTGACATTGAACCTATTGTCATGGTCTTCCCCTCTTCCATGCCCAGTGGTTTTCACTAACCTATAATTCTCACTGCAACCTCCTCTATCAATTTGGGAGAGTGCTGACAAGCAGTGCTCTCCTGAGACAAGGGCTGTTTTTCCACTTGACTGTCTGCACATTCAGCTTGCTCAGACACAAGCTGGACAAAGACACTTCCTGTGTGGGTTTGCGCAGACGCACTGTGGGTGCCTGATGGACCAGCAGGGGTCACTGATGAGCAGGAAATATAGGCATCGCCACGGACTGAATCCCTCCCTCACTGGGTGACACTACTCCCAGTTACACAGTCAGCGTGGGGCTGCAGGCTGTCATTGGCTGTGGTGTGGTCCTGATTCAGCACCGAACCAGGGCTCATCCACACTCAGTAACAGTGCCCTATCTGATGAGACACCCACATGCCCCATACAGAACCAATGCCTGCTCATGCTTTTAAATCTTTATCATTATTGTTCATTTAAATTAGGATTGCAATGTTGAAGCATTAAAATGTGTTTTTACACTTCAAATGAAATCACATTAATAATAGGAGATGTGGTTGCATCATAATTTCACCCTCAGAAAAAGCATGATCTACTTTGGGGCAGGAATGCGAAGTTGGAAGTGTACAGTTGGCATCACCACAGGCACGGAATCATCGTGTTTGTATGACAAAGCGTGACATCACGTAGCAACAGGGCAGACTGTCCCACCTGACCGCTCCAGGTAGCAACAGAGGAAGATTGTACCACCTGACTGCTCTACCCTGGGGGTGATTTTAAATCAGTGACTATGGAGCCTAACCAAGTCCCTAACCATATTAAGAATCTGGATGGCTGACCTGCCCCTTAAGCATGAAGAGATGGGTGACTCTCAAATTGGACATTTTCATTTTTCACCAAGTATAAACCTGTACTTATGTGTGTACTTCAGGTTCATTGTGAGCAGCACATGGGTTATCAACATTTAATAGCTGAATTAGCCATTTTGTCCCTTATCTTTAACAAGAAGTGAGACATTCTGAACTGTGTTTTTGTTTCATTACTATCGCTGTTAAGGTTTGACCCAAACCTTACTGAACTGATTCACAAAAACATCTTAATGGATTCGCATTATAGACCGAACCTGATATACAAACTTGTATCTGTGGTCTCAATTACAGGAAATACAGTTTTATAGTCAATATGCACAAAGCATGTTTGAAACTGGCAGAGGCTAGAATGGGAGCCATGTACATTTGCCATTTCCTATTAACTCTTATTTAAATGTTGTCAGTCAAAGCCTCGTGCATCTGGCAACCATGCCTTGTGAAATTTATTTATTGAAAGTTATGGTCACACATGGGAAGTTCAGCAGATGGTGTATCCACACAGATGCTAGCCCTCACACACACACGCACGCACACACATGCACACCCCTTTTCATGCAAACACACATATACACACACATTCACACATATCGACAAATCACATATGCGTAAATTTATATCCACACGAATTCAAAGACATCTTCACAATTACATATGCATACACACACACACAGCTTTTCATGCAAACACACATATATACAGTCATATACACACGCACACACTTTCACACATATCGACAAATCACATGCATAAATTTATATCCACACGCATTCAAAGACATCTACACAATTACTTATGCATACACACACACACACACACACACACACTGGCTGCCTTCTGCCTCTCCCCCTGCTTTATGTATTATCTTTATGCCTGCCCATCTCTGGATGCAAACGCTCTTGTTTTGCCATTTTAAACAGATCTAATCAGTAGTGTGTTAAACAAGAGTGGATCTTTTATGCATTGGGTGTTAGGACATGCGAATCACTGCTGTAGATCACTAGAATAAACAACTCGGGCTGATTCAATTACAACAGCTGGGCCTGCTTTATCTAGCTCTGACATCATTTCAATCAAAATGTAAAATAATCCAATCCAATAGATGCAATAGCTGAGATAGGATACAGACTGCTGCACTTAGTCATTTAATAAAAAAACAGAAGAAATGCTCCCTGTGACAGCTATCTAGAAGTTCCCATTCCAAAACTCTATTACCTCCTATAATAGTATTCAAAAGAATTGAAAGCGGGAGATTGTCTATTACTTTTTTATTAGTCAAAGTTGTTATAGTGGATACAGCCTGCTGCACTTTTGTTCATTCAATTAACAAAAGCATAAAATACTTCTTCTGCCAGACAAGCCGCTTTTGTCTCTGCAGCACCCATTACCGTGTAGAATCATATTGGGAGGAATTGAAAAGACTGCGAAGGCAGTATTAATAGCAGGCTGCTATGTATGTTGAAAATTATGAATTTGATAGAAATAGGATACAGGCGGCTGCACCTTTACCCATTTCATTGACAAAGCGGAAATTCTCTTTGACAGAAATTTGGGCCCGTTCTCGAGGGGGGAGGGATTTCTTTGAATAATTCTGTTTAGGAAAATTGAATGTAGGAGAACGTACAACAATGTTAATAATATGGCTTGGGATATCTACAACAGCGTAATCTAATAGAAAGCAATTAATTCAGGACACAGGCTACTGCTCTTTTTAGTCATTTAATTAACGTAGGGTACATTTTGTGAAGGTTGGAGTATAAAGTTGCACTCTGCCCCGATATTCTGCAGATGCCGGGTCAACACTACCATGTTCTTGAATCGTATATGTTTTATAGCTGGCAATAAAGCATTGTTAACCCCAGAAAGCCAGTATCTTGGGTTACCCCTTGTATGTGTTCCAATTAATATTAACAGTATGTAAAGAGAAATACATACTGTCAGGTTGCCTGGTACCCAAAAGACCAGTATTCATTTGAGCGGGTGCCCAAATTAATACAGCGCAGGGTCATTTGTAAAGCTCGTCACACGGATTACTGCAGCTAAAAGTGTGGATTGTGTGTTTATTGTGTATTTCCCTATTGTTGAACATAGTTTATCAATCTCTCTACCCGTTTGGATTTGGCACCTCCTCTGCTTTGCATTTAAATATGATGATTCACAAAGAGATAAGGCATCAGCAGAAACACCACCTGCTCAGCACAGCGGTTAGCTGGTGTCAAATCTCCGCTCTTTTATATATCACTGTGAAATGATTTGATCATACAGGTAGAAAACATCAAAGTATATTTAATAATTCTCAAGTAAGGCAGGCTATTGTGGGAACTGAGAGGAAAGAATAGGCTACAATCTGAATTTGAATATAATTTGATGTTATTAGAGTCAGTTATCACAAAAATACATTTTACTGATAAGTTTCAATCAATCCAAAAGAGCCTGATGGGTTTGAAAAATAAATAAGTCATGTTCATGCTTGCCACCTTGACCCATTTGTGTATCTCTTAATATTGTCTTTGATTCCAGCACCCCAGCCATACCTGGAGTACACCTTAGACTGAATTCATTCCAATTCATATTGCATTTAGCAGCAACTCAGTTTTGCATTCTGCACATTTGTGCAGTTTGATATTTTACTGAAGCAATTTGGGTATCATGCTGAAGGGCACGAAAGTGGTGCACTACCCTAACCATTACGCTACACTCCAGCCCGGCTTTTCTTACATTCAGTTGTTTGGCTGAAAAGGAAATTCTGTTTTACAAAATTTGAATTAGTTACAATAATTGTGATGTACAACATGTGATTTAAAATTGACAAACTAACTTTCTGCTTACCATCTCACGCTATTATCTGGAAACACTGACAGTTAATGTGCATAAAAAGTATTGTTTTCATCAAAAACATTTTTCTCTTGCTTCATCTCTGAAAAGGCTATATCTACTGGCACATTATAAAAACATTCTAAGCATATATTCAAACAGGAACAGTGGGTGGATTGACAGTAAATCTCTCACGCATACATGCTGTGTCCAGTGGTGCCTCCTTTGGCATGACTGAACCCAGGCAGCCTTAGCGCCACTAAGGAGGCCTTAAGGGCCCCAGCATCACCCAGGACAGGATGGACAAGCTATCCCAGACTCACTGCATGCAGAAGAGTCCTCAGGCCTATCGACTGTACCCTGCTGCATCAGCCATGCTGCATGAACTGTGCTGCATCAGCCGTGCTGCATTAACTGTGCTGCAACAGCTGTGCTGTATCAGCCATGCTGCATTAACTGTGCTGCATCAGCCGTGCCGCATTAACTGTGCTGCATCAGCCGTGCCGCATTAACTGTGCTGCATCAGCCATGCTGCATTAACTGTGCTGCATCAGCCATGCTGCATTAACTGTGCTGCATCATCCGTGCTGCATTAAATGTGCTGCATTAACTGTGTTGTATTAGCCGTGCTGCATTAAATGTTCTGCATTAAATGTGCTGCCTCAGCCGTGCAGCATTAACTGTGCTGCATCAGCCGTGCTTCATCAGCCGTGCAGCATTAACTGTGCTGCATTAAATGTGCTGCATCATCTGTGCTGCATCAGCCGTGCTGCATTAAATGTGCTGCATCAGCCGTGCTGCATTAAATGTGCTGCATTAACTGTGTTGTATTAGCTGTGCTGCATTAAATGTTCTTCGTCAGCTGTGCTGCATTAACTGTGTTGTATTAGCCGTGCTGCATTAACTGTGCTGCATCAGCTGTGCTGCATTAGCCATGCGGCATCAGTGGATACCCAGTACATCCATGGCCTTCACTCTCAGCCTGGAGTGCCACAGGCTGTGCTAGTTTTTCTTTTCACATTAAATCTCACAAACCAGTTCTGACACAATAAACCAAGTAAGGTGAGTTAACCGTACAAACAACTGTTTTAATTGGACATTAAGTGCTGGGTAACAACAAAAACCAGTACACTGTGGCCTCTGGGTAAGGAATTAATGATCATTGCTGTGATGGAGGACTATGTGGCAATAGATTAGGGCTGAACAACACAGGGTGGCAAGTTGTTATCCCTGTAGTTACCCAGACAATAAAAATAAAAACAAACCTCCTCTCTGTACAGAAGCTCTTACTTTGTATAACCGTAAACTGCAGTATAGCAGTGGTGTGCCACCGTCTGAACCACAGTCACAGAATCCCATGTGTAGAGGAACTGATTAACATGTATTTTTCAACATTTTCAATATTTTTCAGTAAAAAATGAAAGCAGAAAATTTAAGTGAACAGGGATATTTAGTAGCCATCCAGTTTTTACATTATTTTGATTTCTTTTCGAAACTAAGGCTGAACCCCATGATGATGTCAGAGCTGCCCGGTCAGCTGACAGCCTGAAATCATTACTCAGACCAAGGAAAATAACTCATAATTTCTCGAGGCAGTGCTTTTTATGACTATGATACACCTTGTTTAAACTCGTCCCTGATGTTGAACCTCAGAATAAACGCAGATGAAAGGCAGGGTCTTTAAATGCTGTATCACTGTTTTGATTCACGGACCCAGGACATAATCACCAAGTCATCAACCAAACGACTGGGCTCCGTTCCGTTATTTAAAATCAAATGCATCTGCATTTATTTAGTTTCTTATTGTTTTATTTTTTCTTTTTTGCATGCAGTAAAGGTTAGAGGAAGTGAGGGATGGCCTTTTTTCCCCCAAACAAGCATTTTATAATTCATCACCAGGTTGACAGATGAGTTGTGCTGTAGAATATTAGAAAATGTCTCAAATCTCATATATATGCTAATGGTATGCTGAGATTGGTCGGTAGTGTGGTGGAGTTTTTTAATCTGTCCTGACCAGTGAGGAAAGTGGAGGAGACAAGTCATTGCACTCAACAATTTATGATCAAACAACTGCATTGGAGAAAAAAAGCCCCACAAAGAATACGAAGGGCAAAGGAAAAGAGTAATTTCCTGTGTTAACACTCTTACAGAATCTTGGTTTTTTGACTGCACTGCACATCAAGTTAGTTTCCTGTTGTCTTATGTATTTATGTATTCATTTTTGCCCATTTAGATTTATTGCATATTGCGTCCCGCACAGATGTGCATTAAAAATGAGATGGGAGCTGATTGGGATAAAATCTTGTTTTCCGTGTTGATAAACACCTTACATAAACATATTCCTGCGCACGGTTTATGCTCATCTATATTGTTCAAAGTCATTTAATTCAACCTCTTGGCAGATCAGTGTATTTTTATTTAGCATTTGCTTGTATGGTACACAATCATTAATGAATATTTTGACAGTTTATATGTTCTTTACAGGCAATATAATTCACATAATATATTCTATGGACTTACATCATTGATATCTGATATGAAGATGTTTATAGCACAAATAGTTTGTCAATTATCTTCTTCCCACAGATTACATGGCATTTAAAAATCTTTCATTTTGTTTAATAATCTGCAATAGAGATCCTTTCTGATCTTTTCTTGACATTCAGAATTCATTATCCAGCAGTCTTTTGTTGTGAGCAAATGTGCATTGTTAGATGTTTATAAATACGTGTATAAATAAACTTCATTCCGTGTGAGTGATACTAACAGCCAAGGTCATTGAATTACACTCTATAGATATTGACTCATATTTACCTTGTCCTGTGATTTCTGATTATGGGTTAACTATACAGCAAATCTACTTTACCAGTAGCATTAGATGGGTTTATCTAGTTTACTGAGAATAAGTAGTAGACCTTTATCTCGGGAGTTTGTAACTGTTGTTCTCTGGTGAAGCTCAGAATTTGGAATCCAGCCTTCAAACAATCCACTACCCTGTTCCTCCATGGGAGATGCGGTCTTCTTCTTTTTTTTTTTTTTTTTTTTTTTTTCTAAACCTGAGCACATTTATGCAAAACAGTACACTAAAAATGATAAGATAATCACTCAGTGCAGATGATTCCCTGCTCTATTGGAGCCTGTGATGAAGTGTTAATAGCAGGATAGCAGGTGCTTTAGTTTTCATAAATTACACATGTCAAAGATAAAGCCTTTGTTTAGCATGGTGAAAATAAGGGCCCACATGGGTTACGGGGTCCCTCACTGGAGCTTATTTTCACACTGCAAAAGAATACCGTTATATCAAGTATCACAAGAATCGTCTTATTATCGAAGCTCATATTGCACTTTCATTGTAATACAAACAGACGCATGTGTGCAAATATGACATTGGAAGGATGAAACACTTTGCAGGGTTTTTGTGGGCAAATAATCATTCAGCTACACTTGTTGTAACTGGAGAATCGGAGGTGAAAAAGAGCAGGAGAGCGATGATATGCAGCTCAAAGTGGATCATGAGAAGCCCACTTAGAGCATACCTTTTAAATGCTGGAAATGTAAAATGTGGCTCTAACAGTTAGACAGTAATTAAACAATAATTAGATCGTAATCACAATCTGAATATTCATATATTATGACAAGGATCCAGACTTGGCCTTGTGGGTAGTATTGGACACTGTATCTTAGGCGGTGTCACTGAAGTCAGGTTGTCAGGTTTTTTTTTTAATGATTGCTGACATTTAACTTATTTTATCTGTTTTCTTAATGCTTCCTGTCCGCACCCAGCTGCAGTGTGGACCAGATCACTTAAACCTTTTCTAAATGTATTGTAAGGGTTTGAGATGATGTTTTTGACCTAGTCCTGACCCCACAGTTATACACATGAATAACCAGGTAATAAGTGATAAAGCATAATTTTCACAGAAACTCGTGGGTGCTAACTGCTCTGCTGTTGCAGATGCTCATGTACTGACAGTTGTTCACTTGCTGTATATGAGCACATGGTGTATGAGGTATAGTTTATAAACTTGCCCTTTGCAGTGACTTTCAGTAACTGATGCATAATTTTGGTCAGGATTTGTGTTGTCAAAACCAAACTCCTTACGATCACCAAGAAGTCCTCCTCTGCTCCCACAGAGGGTTTCTGTTTTCAATAGCGGAGCTATCTGGCTGTGAATTTAACAGCAAGGTTCTGGAGACTTAGAGATGCATTTAAATATATACATTAACATCATGAATTAATCTTTCAATGTGACCATGCAATAGTGATGATTTTCATAAAGATAATGTGACACTTTTTAATATATGCTTTTTAGTTTTTACTTGCTGTGTTCAATAATATTGGAGTGTTCTCACATAGATTACATGTGTAATTCCTTCCCGGCATGTAATGGGCTTCCGTTATTTGTTTTGTGTCTGTCTCACACATGAAAGTCATTGTTGTTCAGAAACATATATCATGCTCTATACAGTGAGAATAAAAGGAACTTTGCTTTATCACTTGCATTTTAATATTACTCTCAGTCAAGCAGATTAATTACACTGAAGCTGACTGCCGTACATCTATATTTCATTTCAGCAGCATAGTCCCAGGAGTCCTCCTTTTAATTAGTAGCAGAGCAGCGTGGGAGGGCCCCTGTCCCGCAGCACCAATGTACCATGTAGATAAAGCCCCTATCATTGTGCAGTACATCAAAAAAAGAGAAATATTTATTTTCCATCCAAGCCCCACTAACTCCAGCAATGGTGCACAGGGAAGGGTTAAATCCCCAAGCAGTGGCTCGTAGGCTGGGGGAAAAAAATCCGTTCCAGCCCCGTAGGGGAACCATAAATACCCCGTTTAAAGTTTCATGTAGTGCTCCTATAAACCTGTTTAGGTACAACCAACAACTAGATAAACACCTTCTTAGAGACATTATGAGAAAATCAAATTGAATAAAGTTGCATTTTTTGCCTTTGCTCTCAGGGAGTAGGGATTAAGGAAATATTTGTGTATTATGATATGGATGCTGAGAATCCTGCCAGGCTTCCCCCAGATTAAGGCAGGTTATTTTCTACAAGGGCCATTTCCTGCTTTTCTAAAACCCTCGCTGCTTACCATTGCTACTACGAAGACCCATGACCCCATATTTCTCCCAAGATTAGTGGAACTGCAAATAAAACTAGTGAACAGGCAGATTTCAAGCCATTCTCATTTTATCTAACCTGGACATCTGTTTATCCTTTATCCTTTCTTTTGGATAGTATAATTTAATTGCATTTTAATTTCCCTCTTTTTTTGCCTGTTTGCACACATTTTGGTATCTTTACACTATTTCCAAAATAATAATAATAAGAATCATAATAATCATAATTAAATATATGTAATTGATAAATATTAAATTTTATGCAAATAAAATTATTGGAACACACTGACAAACATCAGTACAAAGTTTTTGACATCCCAATGTACACACACGTAAGCAGCCACCCCTCTCAGACACACAACCCTCACATACACAGATATTATATAACTCAGACAGTTTCTCAGACAATACCACGTTCATACACAATATCTGACTATATTGCATAATATTGTACAATCTGGAAACCGATATAATGTATTTATAACATAACTTTATATAAAATATATCATTAATATACATGATAGATTATATATATATATAATATAGTGTGCTGTGATGCGCCATGTGCTTAATGTATAATGTATGCCATCATATACCACATACTCTATATTATGTGTTTTAAATGTATTAATTTTTTCTTTTTTTTTACTTTGGGGATATCTTTTCCTCCTCCGTTTCCTGCAGCCCTGCCTTTGAGTAACTGACACACTGACAGAAAATTATTACACGTCATTACACTTCCTAAATCACAATTTACCCAGCCTCTGCAAATTATTCTCCAGTGAGCATGAGGGGTAATGGAAACTGTCTTCTCCACTTACGTCCCGCGCTCACGTCCTCTGTCAGCTCCTCCAATCGTCTGTCCTCTGCCAGCGAGTAGCTTCCGCCTTTTTTCCATATTAAAGGCATCAAATTGACATTGTTTATCTGTAAATTGGACATTAGAGGTAACCCGAGCTGGAGGGCTTACATTAGATCTCTGCTCCATGCTAAGGTGGGTTTGTTTATTTCATTATCTGTTTGTTAATATGCATAACAAACACTGTAGGCAAATTCAATGCTACACAATGAATAGGAGGGGAAAAGACTATTTCATCATATATCCAGTTTATGGATGTTCTCATTTGTCTGTTTGAAAAATGTGTTTATAGCTGTGATTTTTTTTATAGCACCTTGAATCAGAAATACTTGCAATATCAATGTCATTTCCTTAAGTTTAGCAGCATGTTGTTTAATAGTTTCCAGCCTGGGATTTTGAGTATTAGTTACATGCTACTCTGTGTGCAGAAAGGAAATGAAGGGGTAGCTGGGGTATACTGTACCTGGGGATGGCACCCCAACCTTTTTTAAATGCCAGCCACTAGGTTATCATCAAGAGCTTTCATCAAAAGATGGGATTATGTAAATTATACATTAAAAAGACTCCACCTGACTCCACTCCAAATACTCCCATAAGACGGCTGCCCATACGCTCACAGATCCACCACCCATATTTAACTTCTGAGTTGAAGCCATATTTATATAGTATTAATAATAATATTAGACTTTCTCCAAAAATAAACCCAGACAGATATAGTAAATTGCATTAAAGACCAGTCATCAGAACAGTCAAATTTGAAGAAAGATACTTAGGAACTGTACTTACTGTCTACACATTAAATACCATTTTGTTCAAAAAAAGATTTGTAAATTTTATTACAGTATGTGAGAAATTTGATATTCCCTTTGATATATGAAGGGAAATTTCTTACAATTTCCTAAATAGTACATCCATAAATAAATATGTCATTTGAGTTATCTCATCAGACATGATTACTCTTGATTATTTAGAGTATCTCCATGAAAGAGTGACCTCAGTAGGGCATATCACTGCTGTATAACATGAACAGATGTACATACAGTTTCAGTGGGAAGTATTCCCACACAAGCATGATGGACAACTATCTCTCAGATTGAGAATCATTCGCTATATGACAAAATAAGAATTTAGCTAACAAAACATATTTAGTCCAACACAACAAATGAGTGGTACAAAAATATTTTGATAAACTTTGCACTGGCTGTAATTTCTTCCTGTAAATACAATAAAAAAATTTATTTTAACATTTAAACTGACAAACACATATAAGCAAGTTCGCCCACACATATACTTTAGCAACATTTTAGCACCGGCACAGACCATAAATCAAGGTAAAGTCAAGTGCAATCTAGCCTCTCAAAGCTGTGTGACCTCTTGCATGTCACCCATGTCCCATCATAGTTAAAGTGACACATTTATGCTTGTGGCAAAATTTGTATTGTTTTCCTGCAGGGTAGGTAAAAACATGAAATAGTGAATTTAGAATCTTAATAGCTGTAGTTATGTCAGTTCTATCATGTCTACTACCTCTTCTAATAATAATTAATTTGAATTTGAACATCTGAGCTGACTGACATTTTTACAAACACCAGAATCAAAATGTTTTTTTTTTTTTTTTAATTCTGGTGCTACAGTAAATACAAGTCACAGCTTGTATTACTTGTGTCTTCCTACAAATGGAAAAATCCCTGCTGAGAAAAATCCCTGCTGAGTATTTTTTTCTTTCAGGTTCCTCTTTCCAGGTAGAGCCAACACCCCCAATCCCCTAGAACCTTCTGAACAGATGAGCCCCGTTGCTGGAGGTTTGCTCCAGCACCGCGGTAACTGCATCTTAAAGACATTTGTCTTGGTTTTGTCTGAAATAATTTGGGGGAGTAAGTCACTGAGAGAATGGGCCCGTCTGGCATTAAGGGCCTGGGTGTAAAGAGGGCTGGGATTTGGATGGCCCCCTCTCCATCTTCTTCTTTTCCCTCACCCATACGTTATTTAACATTCTGCCGCTCCCCCTGCCTTCTCCATTATACCTCTGTGGGAGAATGATGATGAATCGTCTGACTAGAGGAAGAAAAATATATCAAGTGTGGGTCTGGGGATTGGTTAAGTACTTCTGCAGTGCATTGACCTCATAATCGCTCTCAGCCAGTTGGCCTCCTTGATTTATAAACTGGGCGGTGATTAATGCTCTTTTAAGTGGACAAGGCAGGCCAAAGACGTGCAGATCAGACCACTCAAACATGACCACCACTTGTAGGGTGGGAGAGTAGCAGCCGCCACATTTGGGTAATTGTAGCCGCCTCTGAGTCCGCTCACAGTCAGCTCTTCAGGCTATAAATCAACAGTGCTGCCCTCAGTTTGACACTAATTTTTGCCTGTCCTAAGCCTCCCAGGTCACTGATTAGTGGTAGGGTTTTTCAGGGCGTCTTGTTGTCGTTTCAGTTCACAGGGTCCCCCCGCTGGTCTTGAACCTCCGAGACGAGGTCCCTGCATGGGGGGGTTGGGGGTCTGTGGCCTGCAAGCACCCCAGAGTCACGCCTAAACATCAGAAATGATGTTCTCATTAACGCCACTTAGACTTAAAGGAGCTGCCATTGTTTTTTTTGTTTTTTTTTTTTTTGTTCCATAGAAGAGGCGTACTCTCACCAGGAGAGCACTGTCCTCATTTAACTGAAAAATACTGTATGCGTCTTGAGTCACAAGTAAAGTCATTCAGGAAAGGGACTGTTTTTTTGGTAATGGGTCAAATCTCTTCAGGCACAAAGGGGGTTTGCTTTTTGGACAGAAAGTCCCAGGGTTTATTACAGTGATGCAATTCTAGGATCATTTGAATATACATACACTGGCAAGCCTTGCTTACCCCTTTATCTCCAGCTGCTTTCATCTTAAAGAATAAGCTTTTAAATATCAATCATGTAAGTTTCTGGCCTGTCTCTGCAGACAGTTAAAGCAGTAGCTAGTTAATCACAGGTACTCCACTCCACTCACCATGCGAACAAACCAATGGTGTAATAATGTGAGGAGCTTCAGGAGGTCAGAGTGATGTGTCAAGCCTCACTATTATCTGATAAGAGTGAGAATCGCCTTAAAGTATGCCTTTTATATAGATATTACCACGTTTTATTTTTATCATTTTTACCGTAGACTGGAACACGTGACCTTCATATGTCGTACATATGTACTTGTGTGAGATCTTATTTTCTGTCAAATAAGTCCAATTTTTTATGTTACTTTCACACTTCCCTCACTTCCTGTTTTCCAAAACAAAAGCAATACCTACATGTGATATTTATTAAAACTGATTTCCATTTCCCCCTTCAAAAAACACAAATCCTTTTGCGCAGAAATGATTATTTCTATTTAGGAAATACAATTGAGACATTTTATATGTGTATGTTTTCAGGTTCCACTGACGGCGTAAATCAGTTTTGTGATAGAGTAATTGTGCTTTTATTGTTCTCGGGGGACACAGAATGGCTGTTCTCTCTCTTTGAAAAGAATCTTCTCTCACCTGCGGGAAGGCGGCGTGCTCTGTGTGAGGGAGGGAAGTGAAGGCTTTACAGCTCAGTGGAAATGGCAGTGTCAATTAAATATCACTTTCAATTTCCCTGTTTTATGATCCTGCCGCTACTAAGCACCAATAATTCCAGCCCTCCTACCTTGTCATGAAGAAGATTGATTACGCTTGTCTTCCCCGATATTGAGACATTTACATGAAAATAAGAAAACAACCTTTTGTTTGCATGGCAGCGAATCAAGGGACGCGGTCCCAATCTGATTCAGCCGCAATACCAGCAGAGATAAGAATCTCACTGTTCAAAATCGACACGGCTGCCTGCTTTTGGAGCTTCCACATCCCATAAAGTGACTTATGCATAACAATTTTTAGTGACCCACCAGAAAAAAATAGGCTCATAGCTACCATTATATAACACATGAAAATTGAAATGTACTTTAATATAATGTGCAGTTGAATGTATATGCAGTCGGTATTGACAATTACAAATTATTTCCTTGATTTTAGAGCGTTCTGGTTCTTTCCATTCCTGTAATGTTATACCAAGCACCTTTCTATTATTTTAATCAAAGACGACTACTGCATATGTTTATGAAATGTGTCTTTCCCTGAATCATTTATAGGGTTTATACCTCTTGTCCAGTATCAACTTAAAAGTACAAGCATGAATGCACATAGAACTCCAGAAAATATTGGTTGGTTGAAAGGAGATTATAGGTTGTCTGGACATAAAAATAACTTTGTTGGTAAGAACGCTCATCTTGATACATAATGTAAAAACACATGAACACATCCCCAGACTGTTGCAAGACATAGCATGCTTCAGCGTGTCCAGATTTTAATACTAATATCTCAGGATGTGCGGCAATGCAAGGCATTATATGGGAGCTTCTGCCACTGTAGGGGAGTCAAAATGACTTTACACCTCAGGAAACTTGTAGAATTGGACCGCAGTGAAGCGTTCTCATTGGAACATGGAAGATGATAGGAACTGTGTCTTTAAAAACACGACCACATTGCTCTCCCTAGGCCTAAACCTTGTTCCTCCACAGGACAATTTCAGAGGTGATTGGTGGCATTCTTCCATTTTTCAGGCCTCCTTTAAATTTGACATTGTAGTGCACCAACCTTTATAGGACCAGGTAGTGAAAAATGCTTTTGTGTGATTTTATTTTGTCATAATTAAATGCACAATCTCAAATGTTTTCTTCCCATGCATTGTTTTACTTCTGTAATCACCAGAATTACCTAGGACTTGATGAAATCCAAAACACTTAAAGTCACTGTAAGGGCATGTTCAGTTTCATCAATGCACTTTACAAAACAGCATATTTCTTTGAATATTTCGTATTTTACTGGAGGCAAGCTAGCTTTACTTGGAATGTGTTCTCTTCATTGTAAAAAAAAAAAAAAAAAAAAAAAAGAGAAATATATGCCCTTAATCAGACAAAGGGGAAAACCTGAATCCAGTCCTGACTGAAAACCTGATCCACAGCCTCCAAAGGGCTCCTTTATTGCCAGATATATTTCATCAATATGAATAAAATAAATCAAAAGAATGGTCAAATAGAATGAAAGTGTTTTCCTTCCACAGCTAAGGAAATGTATGAGACATATGTGGCTGATTAAGTTAGCGTGGCTCAGTCTGTTTGGTTGGGACAAATATAATCAGATTTGTTTTTAATAAAGAGTGGCTGATGGGACTAAATGGCTGTGTGAAACCTCACTGTTACAGACGTCTAACAGAGCAGCTCTTCTTTGTTACAGACCCCTAACAGAGCCGCTCATCACTGTTACAGACCCCTAACAGAGCGGCTCATCACTGTTACAGACCCCTAACAGAACGGCTCATCACTGTTACAGACCCCTAACAGAGCAGCTCATCACTGTTACAGACCCCTAACAGAGCAGCTCATCACTGTTACAGACCCCTAACAGAGCAGCTCATCACTGTTACAGACCCTATCAGAGCAGCTCATCACTGTTACAGACCCCTAACAGAGCAGCTCATCACTGTTACAGACCCCTAACAGAGCAGCTCATCACTGTTACAGACCCCTAACAGAGCAGCTCATCACTGTTACAGACCCCTAACAGAGCAGCTCATCACTGTTACAGACCCCTAACAGAGCAGCTCATCACTGTTACAGACCCCTATCAGAGCAGCTCATCACTGTTACAGACCCCTAACAGAGCAGCTCATCACTGTTACAGACCCCTAACAGAGCTGCTCATCACTGTTACAGACCCCTATCAGAGCAGCTCATCACTGTTACAGACCCCTAACAGAGCAGCTCATCACTGTTACAGACCCCTAACAGAGCAGCTCTTCTTTGTTACAGACCCCTAACAGAGCAGCTCATCACTGTTACAGACCCCTAACAGAGCAGCTCATCACTGTTACAGACCCCTATCAGAGCAGCTCATCACTGTTACAGACCCCTAACAGAGCAGCTCATCACTGTTACAGACCCCTAACAGAGCAGCTCATCACTGTTACAGACCCCTAACAGAGCAGCTCATCACTGTTACAGACCCCTAACAGAGCAGCTCTTCTTTGTTACAGACCCCTAACAGAGCAGCTCTTCTTTGTTACAGACCCCTAACAGAGCAGCTCATCACTGTTACAGACCCCTATCAGAGCAGCTCTTCTTTGTTACAGACCCCTAACAGAGCAGCTCTTCTTTGTTACAGACCCCTAACAGAGCAGCTCTTCTTTGTTACAGACCCCTAACAGAGCAGCTCATCACTGTTACAGACCCCTATCAGAGCAGCTCATCACTGTTACAGACCCCTATCAGAGCAGCTCATCACTGTTACAGACTCCTAACAGAGCTGCTCATCACTGTTACAGACCCCTAACAGAACAGTTCATCATTGTTACAGACCCCTAACAGAGCAGCTCATCACTGTTACAGACCCCTAACAGAGCAGCTCTTCTTTGTTACAGACCCCTAACAGAGCAGCTCATCACTGTTACAGACCCCTAACAGAGCAGCTCATCACTGTTACAGACCCCTAACAGAGCTGCTCATCACTGTTACAGACCTCTAACAGAGCGGCTCATCACTGTTACAGACCCCTAACAGAGCAGCTCATCACTGTTACAGACCCCTAACAGAGCTGCTCATCACTGTTACAGACCCCTAACAGAGCAGCTCATCACTGTTACAGACCCCTAACAGAACAGCTCATCACTGTTACAGACCCCTAACAGAACAGTTCATCACTGTTACAGACCTCTAACAGAGCAGCTCATCACTGTTACAGACCCCTAACAGAGCAGCTCTTCTTTGTTACAGACCCCTAACAGAGCCGCTCATCACTGTCACAGACCCCTAACAGAGCAGCTCATCACTGTTACAGACCTATAACAGAGCAGCTCATCACTGTTACAGACCTCTAACAGAGCAGCTCATCACTGTTACAGACCCCTATCAGAGCAGCTCATCACTGTTACAGACCCCTAACAGAGCAGCTCATCACTGTTACAGACCCCTAACAGAGCAGCTCATCACTGTTACAGACCCCTATCAGAGCAGCTCATCACTGTTACAGACCCCTAACAGAACAGCTCATCACTGTTACAGACCCCTAACAGAGCAGCTCATCACTGTTACAGACCTATAACAGAGCAGCTCATCACTGTTACAGACCTCTAACAGAGCAGCTCATCACTGTTACAGACCCCTAACAGAGCAGCTCTTCTTTGTTACAGACCCCTAACAGAGCAGCTCATCACTGTTACAGACCCCTAACAGAGCAGCTCATCACTGTTACAGACCCCTAACAGAGCAGCTCATCACTGTTACAGACCCCTAACAGAGCAGCTCATCACTGTTACAGACCTCTAACAGAGCCGCTCATCACTGTTACAGACCCCTAACAGAGCAGCTCTTCTTTGTTACAGACCCCTAACAGAGCAGCTCATCACTGTTACAGACCTCTAACAGAACAGCTCATCACTGTTACAGACCCCTAACAGAACAGCTCATCACTGTTACAGACCCCTAACAGAGCAGCTCATCACTGTTACAGACCCCTAACAGAGCGGCTCATCACTGTTACAGACCCCTAACAGAACAGCTCATCACTGTTACAGACCCCTAACAGAACAGCTCATCACTGTTACAGACCCCTAACAGAGCAGCTCAGCACTGTTACAGACCCCTAACAGAGCAGCTCTTCTCTGTTACAGACCCCTAACAGAGCAGCTCATCACTGTTACAGACCCCTAACAGAACAGTTCATCACTGTTACAGACCCCTAACAGAGCAGCTCATCACTGTTACAGACCTCTAACAGAGCCGCTCATCACTGTTACAGACCTCTAACAGAGCCGCTCATCACTGTTACAGACCCCTAACAGAGCAGCTCTTCTTTGTTACAGACCCCTAACAGAGCAGCTCTTCTTTGTTACAGACCTCTAACAGAGCCGCTCATCACTGTTACAGAGCCCTAACAGAGCAGCTCATCACTGTTACAGACCTATAACAGAGCCGCTCATCACTGTTACAGAGCCCTAACAGAGCAGCTCATCACTGTTACAGACCTATAACAGAGCAGCTCATCACTGTTACAGACCCCTAACAGAGCAGCTCATCACTGTTACAGACCCCTAACAGAGCAGCTCTTCTTTGTTACAGACCTCTAACTGAGCAGCTCATCATTGTTACAGATGTCTAACAGAGCAGCTCATCACTGTTACAGACCTCTAAAAGAGTAGCTCTTCTCTATTACAGACATCTAACAGAGCAGCTGAACTGTCAGGCAGAGATATGTCAGTATATAACACAGGTTGGTACTTTGAGTATTTTTCAAGTAAGCAAACTACTCCTTCACACTATGGTTTCATATCAATATGTTTTACCACCATATAGCCCGAAGAAACTACAGAACCTCTACAGTCAGAAAATAACATGCAGACTGACTGCAGTTTAAAATATTGGTTATTGAACAAGATTTACTGTCTAATTTACTGAACAGGCTAAATATCTTTGTAGAACTGTCTTTTGAATTAAACAATTATCTTTACATAATTCAGTGACGTACTAAGGTTGTTGACCATATATTTTTGAGTATTTGGGTGCAGTACTATACTGGGGAAATCCATTGGCCTAGATTCAACTCATGTTTTTCTTGTTTTCCTCTCTTTCTGTACTTGGTATGAAATTTTCAAGTTTAAGAAAGTTTCTCAAATTTACGAACACATGTTGTGTTAATCGGAGCTGTAGTCACGTAATTGAGCAGGTTAGGTAAGAGAACCCAAGAAAGGGGACACTTTGGCTTTCCTGCTTGACGCCACCACAATAAACACCTGAAATTTGTATGCACAGATTTTGTTTTTGGAGACAGGATGGTGACACCATCTTAGCTCTACCTACCGAGCCCTTCAGGACCTGCTGTTTTTCCATTAGCCCCAAAGTTTGTGTAAAATGGAGTGGATGGAGGGTCGGCGCTGACAGTGGCCATCTGATAGGAACAGAGGAATTTCTCAAAAAGAGGAGAGCGCAGATAGTCCGTGCATATATGGTAAACAGTGGAGATTAGCTGGTCCGTATCTGCCTGCTGTACCTAAAACTCCTTTGTGCAATCACAAAGAGGAAGGCATGGGGAGAGGCTAGTTTGTTTACACAAAGCGAAGAGTATCAATGTCCAATAATTCCTCTCTCCCATGGTCTGTGCTTAAGCGGGCTCCGAACAGCAGAGAGACAAATAAGCTGTTCCATATCAGCCTTTGAACACGGCTGTATTGTGTGGCTCTGTGTGTGTGCGGTGATAAGCCAGACACTAATACCGTACGTAAGACACTAACAAACAAACAGTGTTTAAAGTGGCTGAAAGGAGGCGCTGATGCATAAGCAACAGCGCAGCTTCAGCAGCTTAATCTTCTGTTATTTCACATTCTTATTTCAGATTAGGCTCTAAATGGGCTCGCCATATAAGGGAGATTAAAACAGCGCTTTCATTCCATTTTCTTGGAATGTTCAGCCCATAAAAAAGTCACACATTTTGGTGGGGGGTGGAAACGCGATCTGAAACGTCATGTTTGTGTGTCGTCGGTGGAATCTCTGTGGGAATGTGGCTGCACCCACTTCTCTTCCCCAAATACGCATGTTTCACTTGTGTCTCGTTTGAGGTGAAATGTTTTCTGTGCGATGTGGTCACTCTGCGCACGCACCGCGAGATCCTGTAAACGAGAGGCGGAATGGCAAAGATGACAGCGTTAATGTGAGCCGGACATCGAGGAAACAGTGGGGATTAAATTTCGACTGTAATTGGGTCTTGTATGCATGAAGATTTAACACTTGACATACTGAGAGAGTGTCACTTAACTTGGCAACTAGAGGGCAGCCATGTTTATCTGTTTCTATGGAGAGGAGGCGTAAGAAAGCCTTGGGGCTGAATCACATAGGCTATTCTCAGATGTCAAGTACAATAATGAATCTTCATTTTTCTCTTAATATATGATTTCTAATCATTTTTATCTCTGTAATATTGTGACACTTTAAACTGCAGTGGCATGTGTTCATGTATTAAATACATGAAATAAACGTTTTAAATGTTTAATTTAAACAGACGCACGCTGTACTTCCTTGCTTTTCGTGCGTGATTCCTTATCCCCAGCCTCTGACGAGTCTTAAGAAACATTTTGCAGATACCTTGTTTATGACTGAGAGGCACTGCAACACAGTCTGTTGTCCAGAATCCGCATTCCTCTGGTCAGACCTGGCTTACAACAGCGAGGCAAACACTGAAGGCATGTGTTAAAATGTATTAGGGCATTGTGCCTGTGCAGAATGCACAGAAGAAAGAACATTGTTCTACCAGGGAGCGATTCATCAGCTTTTTCCCAGAGACTCTTGTGTCAGGTTTTCATGGGCTCTGTTTGGTTTTCAAATGCTCATTTTTTTCTCCTCCCCCCTCCTCTCAGCGCAGCTATAGTGTCCAAACTTGTCTACATTTACTTCTCGTGTTTTTGTGCACGGTGGATGTCCTTTAAAAAGAGTATCTCAAATAAGTCTTTATTCTTGTTTTGTTGGCGCTTTTTCTGTGTTTTCATGAACTCTGGCCCCGGCCATGGCAACAGCAAGAAAAATGTTAACGGTGATTGACAGGATTAGAAAAAGCCCCCATCCCTATACGCATTTCAAACACTTTGGGAACAATGGCGTTTGGTGTGATTGAATTAATGAGGTATCGCGGACTGTCAAAAGAGCACACATACTTTACATAAACCTGATTATCTTTGCATGGCAGAAATTGAAGGGGGGAAAAGAGGGAAGTGGGGGTTTCACTGGGCACCTCCAAAGGCCCCATC
The DNA here is from genome assembly GCA_019788955.1 of Albula glossodonta. NCBI lineage: Eukaryota > Metazoa > Chordata > Actinopteri > Albuliformes > Albulidae > Albula > Albula glossodonta. The sequence goes on along the minus strand of JAFBMS010000466.1, from coordinate 26,033 downwards.
AAGCATGGCCCGTGGCTTAGAGAGTAGTGCTGTTCTGGGTGAGCTGTCTCACCCTCTCTCTCTCACCCTTTCTCTCTCTCTCTCTCTCTCTCTCTCTCTCACCCTCTCTCTCTCACCCTCTCTCTCCCTCTCTCTCTCCCCCGTCTCTCTCTCTCTCTGTCTCTCACCCTGTCTCTCTCTCTCCCCCGTCTCTCTCTCCCTCTTTCCCCCTCCCTCCTGCTATGCATACAGGGCATTTGTAGATCTATTCAGTGGACTGTAGGGGGGAGCCCCAAAACAACACCACCACATCCTGGAAAGACATTCTGCCAGTTCTGCATTGTCCCCCTCATACCGGGCCTCTATTTCATCACCGTGACCCTGACCAGGGCCTGCTCAGTCTTTCCCTAAACCCAGTTAGTGACACAACTGGACAGCACCAGCGCCATGGGTCCCCTGTGCTCCGGTCGCTATTGAGGCAGGGAAAAGGGGAGCAGGGGTTTGGGGGAGGGGGCGGGTGGCAGCTCGCAGAGACACTGTGAAATGCTCAGCAGATCAGCGAGCGAGAGCCCTACTGCTGAAACGTGAGCTAATTCTCCATTTAATCCCTTTACAGTTTTTTCCTCCTCTTTCTTTCTCCTCCTTTCTTTCTTTCTGAAAGCATCAGCAGAAGTTCTCCAACAGCACCTAGTGTGGCTAAAGAGTTGTTAAGAGCTGACTGTGTGGGTTGTTTTTTTTTTTTAAGATTCTTAAGAGACGTCTGATTTCTGGGCTGTCAAAAGTCATCTTTGTTCCCCCTCTCTGCCAATGACGAGCAGAGGATTAGAGAGGGGGCGTGGCCATGCCTTGCAGTAGGTGGGCTTTGTCTATTGCAATTATCAAGGAACAGCAGTCAAACAATCATCATCATTTTTCCCTTTCCATGCCATATAGAGATACTAGTAGAACCCAGTTTAATTTATTGCTGAGTGTGTACGTGTAGAGCATAATAAATTAATTTTCCTGCTGTGATCTTATTTAACGGTTCATAAATTGGAAATGCATCACGTCATGAAGATTAAAGGAGCTAAAGCAAAGAATAAAAGTGCAAGTGAGGGGGAAAAAACTGTTTTGTTGGCCTGACACTAGAATCACATACACCACAAAGAATGCTCTCCCCTTTCCCCTTTTTCAGCAGCTCATACACTGAGCCCCATCCCTGTGTTTAACTGCATCTCTTATGCTGCTCTGTGCCTCTAGCCTGTACTGGCCTGCGTACGAGTAAAAACACAGCTGAGCTCACCTGAAAGCCTCTTTGTGGACTCGCACTGAGGACGCCTGAGTCAAGCTGGGCAGGCGCTGTTGAAAAGAAGGCTTCTCAAAGGGGCTAATCATATTTTTAGCGGCTTCTCTCTCTATTAGCTTTCTTAAGCCTCTCAGTGAGTTAGCTGTTGATAAATACTGCCTCTCTCTGCACATTTTTTAATTCCACACAGCTGTCATTCAGCTTATTACTGTATATTAAATATTCATTCAAACACAACCGCCTGCTAACTGGAATTGCTGATAGAGATTTAGTTGCTGGAAACATACTTATTCATCATAGATTCTGAAGGGAAAAACAGATAAACAGCCATAAGAGAAGATCATAGGGGTTTGAAGAAGAGATACATTTACGAAACAGTACGACACGGTTTCTGTTAATAAACCAGAGTTTGTGCCTATAAATGTTACATATCAATGCCAGTGAAGCTGAAAATGAAAATTTTATGTTTGTATATACACATTTCTACACATCAAAACTTTGATTATGGATATTTGCCATACTAATCTTATACTTCTCTAAGCCAAGTACATATATTTAAGAATGTTTGGACTGAAATCCAAATTTTCAGATGTATGTCCTCTGTCCTGTGCCTTGTCCATATTCAGCATGCCCATTCCTTACCTGAGCTGGCTTATGTTCAGATGTATGTCCTCTGTCCTGTGCCTTGTCCATATTCAGCATGCCCATTCCTTATGTGAGCTGGCTTATGTTCAGATGTATGTCCTCTGTCCTGTGCCTTGTCCATATTCAGCGTGCCCATTCCTTACCTGAGCTGGCTTATGTTCAGATGTATGTCCTCTGTCCTGTGCCTTGTCCATATTCAGCGTGCCCATTCCTTATGTGAGCTGGCTTATGTTCAGATGTATGTCCTCTGTCCTGTGCCTTGTCCATATTCAGCGTGCCCATTCCTTATGTGAGCTGGCTTATGTTCAGATGTATGTCCTCTGTCCTGTGCCTTGTCCATATTCAGCTTGCCCATTCCTTATGTGAGCTGGCTTATGTTCAGATGTATGTCCTCTGTCCTGTGCCTTGTCCATATTCAGCGTGCCCATTCCTTAAGTGAGCTGGCTTATGTTCAGATGTATGTCCTCTGTCCTGTGCCTTGTCCATATTCAGCTTGCCCATTCCTTACCTGAGCTGGCTTATGTTCAGATGTATGTCCTCTGTCCTGTGCCTTGTCCATATTCAGCGTGCCCATTCCTTATGTGAGCTGGCTTATGTTCAGATGTATGTCCTCTGTCCTGTGCCTTGTCCATATTCAGCGTGCCCATTCCTTACCTGAGCTGGCTTATGTTCAGATGTATGTCCTCAGTCCTGTGCCTTGTCCATATTCAGCATGCCCATTCCTTACGTGAGCTGGCTTATGTTCAGATGTATGTCCTCTGTCCTGTGCCTTGTCCATATTCAGCGTGCCCATTCCTTACCTGAGCTGGCTTATGTTCAGATGTATGTCCTCTGTCCTGTGCCTTGTCCATATTCAGCGTGCCCATTCCTTATGTGAGCTGGCTTATGTTCAGATGTATGTCCTCTGTCCTGTGCCTTGTCCATATTCAGCGTGCCCATTCCTTATGTGAGCTGGCTTATGTTCAGATGTATGTCCTCTGTCCTGTGCCTTGTCCATATTCAGCATGCCCATTCCTTATGTGAGCTGGCTTATGTTCAGATGTATGTCCTCTGTCCTGTGCCTTGTCCATATTCAGCGTGCCCATTCCTTACCTGAGCTGGCTTATGTTCAGATGTATGTCCTCTGTCCTGTGCCTTGTCCATATTCAGCGTGCCCATTCCTTATGTGAGCTGGCTTATGTTCAGATGTATGTCCTCTGTCCTGTGCCTTGTCCATATTCAGCTTGCCCATTCCTTATGTGAGCTGGCTTATGTTCAGATGTATGTCCTCAGTCCTGTGCCTTGTCCATATTCAGCGTGCCCATTCCTTATGTGAGCTGGCTTATGTTCAGATGTATGTCCTCTGTCCTGTGCCTTGTCCATATTCAGCGTGCCCATTCCTTATGTGAGCTGGCTTATGTTCAGATGTATGTCCTCTGTCCTGTGCCTTGTCCATATTCAGCGTGCCCATTCCTTATGTGAGCTGGCTTATGTTCAGATGTATGTCCTCTGTCCTGTGCCTTGTCCATATTCAGCGTGCCCATTCCTTATGTGAGCTGGCTTATGTTCAGATGTATGTCCTCTGTCCTGTGCCTTGTCCATATTCAGCGTGCCCATTCCTTACCTGAGCTGGCTTATGTTCAGATGTATGTCCTCAGTCCTGTGCCTTGTCCATATTCAGTGTGCCCATTCCTTATGTGAGCTGGCTTATGTTCAGATGTATGTCCTCTGTCCTGTGCCTTGTCCATATTCAGCGTGCCCATTCCTTACCTGAGCTGGCTTATGTTCAGATGTATGTCCTCTGTCCTGTGCCTTGTCCATATTCAGCTTGCCCATTCCTTATGTGAGCTGGCTTATGTTCAGATGTATGTCCTCTGTCCTGTGCCTTGTCCATATTCAGCGTGCCCATTCCTTATGTGAGCTGGCTTATGTTCAGATGTATGTCCTCTGTCCTGTGCCTTGTCCATATTCAGCGTGCCCATTCCTTATGTGAGCTGGCTTATGTTCAGATGTATGTCCTCTGTCCTGTGCCTTGTCCATATTCAGCGTGCCCATTCCTTACCTGAGCTGGCTTATGTTCAGATGTATGTCCTCTGTCCTGTGCCTTGTCCATATTCAGCATGCCCATTCCTTATGTGAGCTGGCTTATGTTCAGATGTATGTCCTCTGTCCTGTGCCTTGTCCATATTCAGCGTGCCCATTCCTTATGTGAGCTGGCTTATGTTCAGATGTATGTCCTCTGTCCTGTGCCTTGTCCATATTCAGCGTGCCCATTCCTTATGTGAGCTGGCTTATGTTCAGATGTATGTCCTCAGTCCTGTGCCTTGTCAATATTCAGCGTGCCCATTCCTTACCTGAGCTGGCTTATGTTCAGATGTATGTCCTCAGTCCTGTGCCTTGTCCATATTCAGCGTGCCCATTCCTTATGTGAGCTGGCTTATGTTCAGATGTATGTCCTCTGTCCTGTGCCTTGTCCATATTCAGCTTGCCCATTCCTTATGTGATCTGGCTTATGTTCAGATGTATGTCCTCAGTCCTGTGCCTTGTCCATATTCAGCATGCCCATTCCTTATGTGAGCTGGCTTATGTTCAGATGTATGTCCTCTGTCCTGTGCCTTGTCCATATTCAGCTTGCCCATTCCTTATGTGATCTGGCTTATGTTCAGATGTATGTCCTCTGTCCTGTGCCTTGTCCATATTCAGCGTGCCCATTCCTTATGTGAGCTGGCTTATGTTCAGATGTATGTCCTCTGTCCTGTGCCTTGTCCATATTCAGCGTGCCCATTCCTTACCTGAGCTGGCTTATGTTCAGATGTATGTCCTCAGTCCTGTGCCTTGTCCATATTCAGCATGCCCATTCCTTATGTGAGCTGGCTTATGTTCAGATGTATGTCCTCTGTCCTGTGCCTTGTCCATATTCAGCGTGCCCATTCCTTATGTGAGCTGGCTTATGTTCAGATGTATGTCCTCTGTCCTGTGCCTTGTCCATATTCAGCGTGCCCATTCCTTATGTGAGCTGGCTTATGTTCAGATGTATGTCCTCTGTCCTGTGCCTTGTCCATATTCAGCGTGCCCATTCCTTACCTGAGCTGGCTTATGTTCAGATGTATGTCCTCAGTCCTGTGCCTTGTCCATATTCAGCGTGCCCATTCCTTATGTGAGCTGGCTTATGTTCAGATGTATGTCCTCTGTCCTGTGCCTTGTCCATATTCAGCGTGCCCATTCCTTACCTGAGCTGGCTTATGTTCAGATGTATGTCCTCAGTCCTGTGCCTTGTCCATATTCAGCATGCCCATTCCTTATGTGAGCTGGCTTATGTTCAGATGTATGTCCTCTGTCCTGTGCCTTGTCCATATTCAGCGTGCCCATTCCTTATGTGAGCTGGCTTATGTTCAGATGTATGTCCTCTGTCCTGTGCCTTGTCCATATTCAGCGTGCCCATTCCTTATGTGAGCTGGCTTATGTTCAGATGTATGTCCTCTGTCCTGTGCCTTGTCCATATTCAGCGTGCCCATTCCTTACTGAGCTGGCTTATGTTCAGATGTATGTCCTCTGTCCTGTGCCTTGTCCATATTCAGCATGCCCATTCCTTATGTGAGCTGGCTTATGTTCAGATGTATGTCCTCTGTCCTGTGCCTTGTCCATATTCAGCGTGCCCATTCCTTATGTGAGCTGGCTTATGTTCAGATGTATGTCCTCTGTCCTGTGCCTTGTCCATATTCAGCGTGCCCATTCCTTATGTGAGCTGGCTTATGTTCAGATGTATGTCCTCTGTCCTGTGCCTTGTCCATATTCAGCGTGCCCATTCCTTATGTGAGCTGGCTTATGTTCAGATGTATGTCCTCTGTCCTGTGCCTTGTCCATATTCAGCGTGCCCATTCCTTATGTGAGCTGGCTTATGTTCAGATGTATGTCCTCAGTCCTGTGCCTTGTCAATATTCAGCGTGCCCACTCCTTATGTGAGCTGGATTATGTTCAGCCAGCATCTCAATAAAATCATGTGAAATGGTGTAAAGATGAGTTTGCCAAATAAAGGAGTGGGGAGGCTGTGTGTTGGGGTTGGGTGTGTGTTGTGGGAGGGTGTGTGTGGTGTGTGTTGGGGGAGGGTGTGTGTGGTGTGTGCTGGAGGGGAGGGTGTGGTGTGTGTGTTGAGGGAAGATATGTGTGGTGTGTGTTTGGGGAGGGTGTGTGTGGTGTGTGTTGGGGTTGTGGTGTGTGTGGTGTGTGGGGGGGAGGGTGTGTGTGGTGTGTGTTGGGGTTGTGTGTGTGTGGTGTGTGTTGAGGGAGGGTGTGTGTTGGGGTTGAGTGTGTGTGGTGGAGGGTGTGTGTAGTGTGTTGTGGATGGGTCTGTGTGGTTTGTTGTGCGTTTGTGTGTGTGGTGTGTGTGGGTTCGTGTTGTGGGTGGGTGTGTGTAGTGTGTCATGGATGGGTGTGGTGGTTTGTGGGTTCGTGTGTGTGATGGTGTGGGCACGTGTTGTGTGTAGTGTGTGTGTGGTGTGGGTTGGGGTTGGGGTGTGTTGTGCATGAGTGTGTGGTGTGTGTTGTGGGTGGGTGTGTGTAGTGTGTTTTGGGGGTGGGTGTGTTGGTGTGGTGTGTCATGTGTGTTGAGGTTGGGTGTGGTGGTGTGTGGGTGGTGGGTGGGGGTGGGGGTGGGGGGAAGGTGGGGGGGTGGGGTGGGGGCGGGTGGGTGTGTGGGGGGTGTGGTGGGGGTGGGTGGTGTGTGGTGTGTTGTGGGTGGGTGTGGTGTGGGGTGTGGGGGGGGTGAGGGGGTGGTGTGGGTGTTGGGGGTAGGGGAGGGGTTGTGGGTGTTGGTGGGGTGTGTGTTGAGGTTGGGTGTGTGGGGTGTGGTTTGTGTTGGCGGGGGTGTGTGGTGTGTGTTGTCAGTAGGTGTGTGTAGTGTGTGTTGTCGGTGGGTGTGTTTGGTGTATGTTGGGGTGGTTGTGTGTGGTATGTTGTGGCAGGGTGTGTGTGATGTGTGTTGGGGGTGGGTGTGTGTAGTGTGTTTTGTGGGTGGATGTGTGTGGTTTGTGTTGGTGAGGTGTGTGATGTGTGTTGGGGATGGATTTGTGTAGTGTGTTTTGTGGGTGTATGTGTGTGGTTTGTGTTGGTGAGGTGTGTGTTGGTGGTGTGTGTCGTGTGTGTTGAGGTTGGGTGTGTGGTGTGTTTTGTGGGTGGATATGTGTGGTTTGTGTTGGTGAAGTGTGTGGTGTGTGTTGGGGTGGGTGTGTTGTGTTTTTTGTGGGTGGATGTGTGTGGTTTGTGTTGGTGAGGTGTGTGTTGGTGGTGTGTGTTGAGGTTGGGTGTGGGGGTGTGTGTGTGTGTGTAGTGTGTTTTGTGGGTGGATATGTGTGGTTTGTGTTGGTGAGGTGTGTGATGTGTGTTGGGGGTGGGTGTAAAGGGCTGGGGTTTAGTGAGGACAGGGTGCCTTTTTACACTGGTGTTGGTTGTAGTAAATAAAATTAAGGAAAGACCTCTTGACTTTTATTGTTGTTCGGACTAATTGTGATTCACCAGACCAGACCTTTTGTGCCACTGAATGCTTCATCTGCAGTTTGCATGGGCAGATACATTAATGTCTGCTAGATCCTTTCATTAGAATGCTATTAGTCATCACAGATTGATCAATATATCATGTATAGAACATCCTGAATGTGGATGTCTGGACCCATTGTGGGCAGAGAGATAATGACTTCTTTATTCAAACCAGCTTGTAGGAACAAGGAGATAAAGCAAGCGGGGACAGAATTATAGCACATGACCAGGAAAGCATCTCTGAGATTCTAAGAGGAGAACTAACCAGGAAAAGAAGGCCTTTGCAGATAAAACAAGGGCAGCTTGTGTAAATCCAAACACTACGATCAGAACCTCTTCAGTGACAAAACGGAAAAAAGTCTGTTTATCATTGAAGCTGAGGTTCACAGTGGACATTAATCTCCTAGCTTTACGATTTTTTCATATACTTCCGACATTCATTGTGAGTGTTTGCATGTGTTTGAGCAGACATGCGAATATTACTGCTTATCTAGATGCACAAATACGCAAAAAATACAGAAGTGTCAAAATTAGCATTTCATGGGCTTGTTCTAATATCAATATCAAATAATAACACATTTTCTGTGCATTATTACATATTATTGGATATATGATTAGCATTGTTGTTTAAAGCTTGTCCTTTGTATGTGTTTAAAAAGATGGTACATGTCTAAAATGTTGGTGCACTAACTAGGGTGTGCATAGCACAGATAAGAGACATGAAATTATCAATATTTAATTGTATTTATGATGAAGATTTTAAATACATATGATGCTTACATGACTAATTGCTCAGGCTTCAGTCAGAAAGTTTGTGACACATCCATCAATAATCACAGGGGTGTAGCCAAAAATATATTGTGTTGCATGTTATTGATCAAAGAGTTTATATATGACCAGAAATTGGTCACAGATGTTTTGTTACAGCTGAGGTGGGGATCGTTCATGTCATGTTTAGGCAAAAGCTAACAGCTTTCTTAAACCTTTCTGACCCATCGTAGATGCAGTAACACATGGGATGGCTTATGACGCTTGGGATTCATGTTCTCTATTTCAGTGCCTTAACTCATGGAATGCTGGTAATGTGAACATCAATTAATATATTGAGGATTTAAATCTTTAAGTTTAGTGTAACCTATTTTCCAAAATAAATGACATTTATTGAACTGAACCCCATCATACAATTTTCATTCTCAATTCTTAACAGAAGATTGAGAAAATCACATTTTGAGACTTAAAAATCACCCGTACTTGCACTTTAAGTTTTGATATTGTACATTGCCAATGTCAACTCAAAAATATCTGTGTTTTAGATCTCCGACTTTGAAATTGAACCATCTGTCACAAGCCCAGGTAAGACACCAGTATTCTACAATACCACATTCATATTTTAATGGCATAGCTGGCAACTGCAGGGTGATAGATGAGAATGAAACAATGTTAATAAGGCAAGGATGGGGTTTGAACCCTTGATCTTTGGGGTTTGAACCCATGATCTTTGGGGTTTGAACCCATGATCTTTGGTTTGCCACCATGCCTGTTTTTTTTTTTTTTACACTGATTTTCAATTATCACAGATTTTAGCTGGATAACTATTAACAGAATAAGATAGGAACACGCCAGGTTAAATAAGGACAGCAAGATGTACTGGCTATGTTTTTTTTTTTTTAATATATTACGAAACTGGTCAGCCTCTCTGGAAGTTGTATGGATTTATCCAACATTAATGTCAACCTCATGACCTTACAGTACTGTGAGCTTGTGGAGTAAAGCTAATATTTTTTCTGATACCCTGACAAATCCATGAAGATATATATGAAAAAGAACAAAACTAAGACTAATAGAATGATGTTTACAGTACACATTAACTGTGGAAAACAGACTCACACCTGTAGGCATTACTGTTTTTGTACTTTCAAGTCTACTGAGGAACAGAACATAAACCCATATAGGAGAAATGTCATTCTTTCATGGTGTTTCTTGATATTTACAGTGATACTGCGCTTGCTCCGTGATGTAAATGTTACTCTCGACAGTATTTGCCTTTAAAACAAACTAACATGGAGGCTGTAGGCCTGAAGATCGAAGGTCTCACATGTATATATTTGTCCTTATGTGTTTTTCCTCACTGGGATTTGACCTTTAAAATATGGCAGAAAACGATGTTCTCAAAGAGCTTCCTGTTTGGCCTTCACCGAGGGACTTTCCCTTATGATTTAGACCTCATGCCTGTATGTTTCATTCCCCCTTCCCCTCCATCTCTCATCTCTGCTAACACTCCAGGTGAATCCATTCACACTCAGTCAGAGTTTAAATGAGCTCTTAATGTAATACCCTGCTGCCTCGATGGGGAAGCAATATAACACAGTGCACCTTCTTTCATTTCAAGTGTTTGCTCCATTTTTGTTTGAGAATCGATTTTCTGAATGTAGAATGCAGAATTAAAAACTAAGAGGTTTTGTTGTAAAAATTTTCATTAGTTTTAAGCAATTGTGCTCTTAATTCCATGACTCGAGTCCAAGTCTCTTAGAAATACCAAATTCACTCACGTTAAAAACTTGTAAACAAACAAGACATGAGCTGTTTAAAGGTAAAGGGAGATGTTTTTCAGTTAGCCTTGACAACCACTTAGACGCAGCTTCCCACATGGGCAGTAGAATGCTCTGTGTATGAACTCCTTCTGATCTTATTCATATTGAGCTTATTCCACATGAGGCCAGTAATCGCAACCACTGTAACTGGACTCTATCCACTCAGATTTTCCACTGGTCAGCTGTAATAACAGCGCAGTGCTCTGTGTGAAAGACCCCTTTCCTCACTTCGTAGTATTGCAGTGAGAGGTCTCCCAAAGCTACCATTGTAGTGGAGCTGTCAGTCACTTGGCCACCCCCCATTTCTGATCCTGGGTCATGCATTTAAACCACACACAAGTACAATTAACCAGAATGGATATTCATGAAGGCATGGATCTTTTTAGACCTCTCCTACATCACTATGAACAAATAATATTAAACTAGAAGCACAACTGACAGAGCATTATATCATTTTTATATTTTGCCTGTATTAATGTTAAAATTACGATTCATGTCACAAAATTCCCCTCAAAGGATGCTGATTGAATGACACAGATTGAATTGTTTTATCAGCCCATGGGTGAGGGACCAACCACTATACTTGCAAGAAAAACAAGAGATTTGGTTTTTTCAAAGAACCTCTTATTAAAAGAGCAAACTAATTCAAAATACCATGAATCTGACTTGCAAGCGTATTTTTCTAAACAAAGACGTGCATATATAAATCATAGCCGAGGAAACCCAAAGATAGTGTCTGAAGTATGTCTACACCTTTTGCTATTTTAAAAAGTAGATTTCACTCTGTGCTTCAGCAGATATTTTTCTGAAACAATGACTTAAATAATTCAGGATTGAGAATTTTGTAAAGTTACACAAGTACAGCTGATCAGAAATACCTATGGAGACTAAGCTCCATCTGAAATGCATTTTGAAGGTAGGATGAACCAAAGAATGACCAGTAAAGAGCACAGTGGTAGGCTGGACTGTATTTTCCAATCGGCCGCAAATCATTGAATAAGAAGCGCATTGGATAGCAATGTTTGCGTCTCCCTGCCCTTTCTGCTCGAAAGCATCCCCCTGATGGTTATATCCCTGTGGGTAGGGGTCTGAGTGCACTGGGTAAAAACAGAGGCTTGGTGACGGGAGCGTTAAACCATTTCCAGTTTTCTGTTCTCTGATATTTACTTGAGGACTGCAGCCATGCTGCTTTCTCAAGGTCATATGTACAACATCAGATATATGACCCTCAGTATTATTTATTTCCTTTGTGAAGAAGGCGAAGTATTTTGCTGCTATAAACCTTTAATTAGCCATTAATTACCCCAGAATGAATTGATCTCATAACAAATTTAAAAAAAGAATTGAGATTCCCATTAATCTTATTGCACCTTTCGTACTTGTGTTGGACGATGTGCATGCTGGTTCTGCTGTTCATTTCTGCTGTGAAATGACTAAGCTGCACTTACGTCCTCATACTGAACCCAGATCTGGTAGCCCCTTGCCTAACCAGAATAAAAGGACTGATTGTGAAACTAAAAGCAGTAAACCACAGAGAAGAAATCAGAATGGTTACACTGATTGGTCAAAAGTGGGAATTGACAATGGCTGAAATGCACTGTCTAGGGAAAAAAGAGCCAGTGTAAGTGATTAAGATTTTGAAATCTTGGTGTGTTGATGAGCATAAATCAACATGTCACTGGAGTTCATCAAATACTGCAATATCCAGGTTTTTCCATAGTATGTGAACAACCGAGCAGCGCCATGTCACTGGCTGGGGACATCTGAGAGTGGGGGATCTGAGGGTGGGTGGAATCTGAGAGTGGGGCATCTGAGGGTGGGGGGCATCTGAGTGTGGGGGGCATCTGAGAGTGGGGGCATCTGAGAGTGGGGGCATCTGAGTGTGGGGGGCAACTGAGGGTGGGGGGCATCTGAGGGGGGGGCATCTGAGGGTGGGGGCATCTGAGAGTGGGGCATCTGAGGCTGGGGCATCTGAGGGTGGGGGCATCTGAGGGTGGGGGCATCTGAGAGTGGGGGCATCTGAGGGTGGGGGCATCTGAGGGTGGGGGCATCTGAGAGTGGGGGCATCTGAGTGTGGGGGGGCAACTGAGGGTGGGGGGCATCTGAGGGTGGGGGCATCTGAGGGTGGGGGCATCTGAGAGTGGGGGCATCTGAGGGGGGCATCTGAGGGTGGGGGCATCTGAGGGTGGGGGCATCTGAGAGTGGGGGCATCTGAGAGTGGGGGCATCTGAGGCTGGGGCATCTGAGGCTGGGGCATCTGAGAGTGGGGGCATCTGAGGGTGGGGCATCTGAGGCTGGGGCATCTGAGGGTGGGGGCATCTGAGAGTGGGGGCATCTGAGAGTGGGGCATCTGAGGGTGGGGCATCTGAGGCTGGGGCATCTGAGGGTGGGGGCATCTGAGAGTGGGGGCATCTGAGGGTGGGGGGCATCTGAGGGTGGGGGGCATGTGAGAGTGGGGGATCTGAGGGTGGGTGGAATGACCTTCCCATGGAGGTCAGAACAGCAGAGACACTGGCCACCTTCAAGCGCAGACTGAAGACTCACCTCTTCAGACTGCATCTCTCCCCTTCCCTCCCTTGCTCTTTGTAAGTGGCTCTATTCTTATTGCTCTTGTTTTAATTGTGATTTGTTTTTAACCTAGGCTGTTGTTTACTTTCTCTTTAGATAGTTGATAGGGGAGTCCTGATCTATTCCATCACCTTTGGCACTTGGGACTTTACCCCTCTCTAGGGTTATCTTTGCTCTTTTTGTACCATTCTTATGCACTTTGCCTTATAAGCCGCTGTAACAAATGTCCTTAATGTAATGTAAGGCAGCCTGACAGGCAAACAAATGAAATCCCCAAACAGATGGCAACGGTTAGTTTGTTGCTGTCGCTGACCAGTTAGATTAGAAAAAAGACTTAATGACTGATTGAAAAAAGCAGTACAGAAAAATATTTTCTCATGTGAAGGTACATCATTCGGAAGCAAACTTGGAAAATGTCATATAGTTGCACTGGGTAAGTGAGAGAGGAGACCAAGGTTTGGGAGACAGACGCCTCATGGCACTCATTTTCCAGAGGAGGGTTATTGATGGCACACAGCGCATATGTCAGTGCAGCACCCAAGACTGGCCTATGCACTACTCCAGCAGGCTGGGTGGCCCTCCTCTCCATTGTTATCTCACCCATGGTGGGACTGGACAATGTAAACACACAACACAAAGGATGATGGGTAACACAAACTGGCCATTAACAATCAATGGGAATTACCTGCCAGGTGACATGACCAAGATAATGTGATATCAAGAAAGGCAACAAAAAGTCGTTGCCAAAACAATACGTTTGTATGGTCATATTACACTTCAAAGAGACTCAGCTTTTCCAAGTGCATGGACACAGTGAGGGGTTTGCCATGTTGTTTTTCAGCCACTTCCTGAAGGACACGGGAACCATTGCCTGAGTCTTGCTGGGCCGGTTGATCATCACATCCAAGCCAATCAGGAGGCTGAAGAAGGACAATGAAAGCTGTCAGGTTAGAAAATTCATACATTGAGAATGGTCGTGATTGTAGCAGTGATTTGGATCTGAGTGTTAATGTTGTGGGTACTTTGAAACTGCAGTTTTTGCAGAGCTGGTGTTGTGACATGTGACAGTTAAATTACACAAAATGGGTCTGTTTTCTCAGCAAAAGTTTTGCCAGCTGCAAAAAATGCATCCCCATTATTGCTGCCTTCAGAAACTTTTAAGCTCATTGTCAGGCTTGATCTGGACATGTTAATGTCTTAGTTCATTCAGTTGAGTTGATATCTTTGCAGGTTGAGTTAGACAGTGTTCTGCTTGGATGTACGTTAGGGACATTGAAGGTCTCTATAGATAAGGACAATGAGTTTGAGAGTAATGAAAATACAAAGGTACAGGGTGTGGCAGTGGTCTTGCAAAACAAAGTCACTTTTCACAACAAATAATGAAAGAAAGAATAGACTGTGCTTGGATACACGTTATGGTCACTACTTTTGGTTGTAAGGTGCAGCGTGTGGAAGTGATGCTGTAAGGACTGAAGCTAAACTGGGTCATCAGGGTTGGTTTGTGTTTTGCCACATAGCCTGTGTCATGGTCTATATAAGATGAGACATTTTTGTGTGAGAGAATGTGTGCAGATCTTTATTTAGTTTTTGTTTTTTAGGATTAAGCATATTAGAACATATGTTCAGAGGCTGCTTATGTATTGTATTTTTATGTGATTTTCTTTTTCCAAGTATGAGATTTTCATCCACCAACTCACTTCAGCAATTTGTAACTAGAGCCAGTTGTAAAATGTTGTAGATTGATAATTGTCATAATGATTAATAATGACTATTACAGTATAAGTAAAAGTAAATTCATATTTTTAAAAGTACAATATTACATTAAATGGTACGACATAGCTAAATCTTTAGCTTATGAATTTAGCATTGTAAGACATTGTGGTGAATTCAGTTTAAATCTTAAAACAGCTCAGTTTTGATTTATGCGGACTACAGCTGCAACATTACTTTCAGATGAGAACATTTGTTTGTAATGTCTTAAAAGCTGCAGAGAAATAGAATGTAAACTTCTGTGGGTTGGTATGTCAGGGCTTCCTATACATAGCATCTGTTGGAAAGTTTGTCAGTTGCAAACATAGTGGTCCTGAATTCCTCAATTGTTAATTTGCCTGTAAAGAGCAACAATGATGGTAGTAAATGATGGTTGTTGTAATGTTGGTTAATTCAGCTTATACAGAGTAATACTTATTCATATAATTGTTTAAAAAGCAAATGTTTTGCTGGATGTACCTTGTTAGAATCATCAGGGTTAGAATCTACCCTGAAGCAACGAGTTCGCTTCAGTGATGTAAAGCAGAGCTGTTTGACACCAGAACTTGAGAGTGCTGTGCTACTTCTGTAGAATGGTGAAACCACCAAAAGTGACTCAAACTCTTAAAATTCTGCCCTGTCTATGTAGAACTCAGTAAGTAATACAAATAACCCAAAAGCACAATGACTAAGATTGTTTTTGTTGAATTTGTGATTAGTACAGTAGTGCATGTTTTCAAGATGTGTACAATTTCAGTGTGTGCATGTTGATCCTTTTATGTCATTATGACAGATATTCACTTCAAATCAAAAAGGCAGTTTTGGCAAGCAAAAACTGATAGTTTCGGGCTATATTCGGACTACCATCCTCAACTGTTTACACAAACCAACAAGCCATTCAACAGCACTTGAGAGTGTGAACGAAAGGACTGTAAATGAATGTAAGCTGTAGAAAAATGTTGAAAGTTGAGTGTAATAACGCTTTTTTCAGACAAAGCCCTACAGAGCTGCTATCTAAGAAGCTGTTGGCTCACCTTGACAGCTCCTCTACCCACAATGCACTAAGTGGATGATTAAAAAGAAATGGAGGGTTTTACTGTGGGGTATGCGTGCCATCCCTGGAGTATCTGGGGCCAGTGAAGCGAGGAGCTACAGCTGTCCTCCAAACAAGCCCAACATTCTTTATTTATTTCTTATGAAATATTGATGTGTGTTATGAAAGGTTTAAAATAATGTGTCTGCCTCTTTTTGCCGAGGCACACTGTTTTCTAATGCATAAATAATTCTGGCCCATGGACAGTAGGCCATCGCATTAGGTGGGATGTATCCGTTGTATCACATTCTTTCTGCCTGAGAGAAAATACCATCCCTAGTAATTTCCTACACTTATACAATCTGCGTTGACAGTAAATAATTGATGCATGAATTTAGGACTAAAACTCCAACACAATATGACTTTATGTCAAGGGTTAGTCCCCGAAGATTTGGTGGCAAATCATCTCACAAAAATGGGTTCCTCCACTTAAAAAAGGGTCCTGTTTGATTTCCCCCTTTTGATGGAAATGGGAGACCTCCGTGTAGCGCTGCGCTTGATGTGGTCTTGCTTTGCGCGGCTGTGATTTGCCGATTTAGCCCATTATGTGACGGGATATGTTTTGTTTTTGAACACAAATGGGTATTTCACACTGGTGTGAACCCGTTTTTGATTGCTGCTGGCGAAGTGTGAATGCGATAGTCCGCCCTCTCGCTTTTCATCTTAATATCTGGTGTAATGTACAATTACGACTTAAATTGTCAGCCAGATCCATTCGCAAGATACACGACGGAACAAAAGGTGGAGAAAGTGGAACAGTAATTTCACTCTCAATGCTTCAATTAACATGCCGCACGGGGTATGGCTGCTTTATGTATTAATAAGCTCAGTCACAAATCTTACTGATACATTGAGAGGGAAAAAGGGCCTGGAAACGCTGTACAGGAGGAACATTCAAAGTGCAATGGGCTATATAACAGCTGTATACATAATATGGAAATGCTTAAAATGAATGGACCAATACGCAATGTCTGAAACCATGCTTTACAATGCTGCAGGGACACAATGACTGTTAATAATTCATCAACTCCTGACATAAAACTCAAGGAACTGTTACTGCACTTATGTTTTCACATATCGTGTGTTCATATAACATATACATTTTATACAGTTATTACTGGTATAATCTGGTATATGTGTTTTTTGTGCTGTATGGAAAGTAATATATGTTATCTGCAGTTGTAGGAAGGTGTACAGTGCTGTAAAACATTTGTCTATCTTACAAAATGTTTGTTCCAACCTTAATAATTACATTAGGTAATATTGGTGGTCACAGGAAGCTCAATTTAAACAATGTTTGTCTGCTCAGTTTTTGTTACAAAAACCATGACTATCATGTCCGTCCACCAGAATGCCTAAGCGCATCAATATTTATAAATTCACAATTTCTAGGGAATGACAAATTGAATGCTACAGACGTAAACTAAACTCAGTGTTCTCTGGTGGTGTTGGGTACTCTTAATGTTAAATGTACTCTCTGATGGTCAGAAAGGGAGATGCCTCTGGGAATGCAAGCCTGTCTGGAGTTCACAGCGGCTCATTGGTGCAGCTCGTCTGTATGTCATGTGACAGTGCTGGCATAATGTGCCAGTGGAATGGTCAATATGGAGTTCGGCATGGCAGTGACAGTTATGCTAACATCTGACTTAAGGAGTTGCTGGTATTTCTCCATGTCTTGGCTAACATTCAATTTTCAACTTTCAATACTCACCAAAAGGTCCCAAGCCAGAACGTTTTTCAAGTGTAATGAACTTGCCAAGTTGTGTTTCTGAATGAAAAAACGTGTGTGTTTATATGCGCTATATGAAACAGTAAAGCCATTGGTATCTGTTCCCCATCTATCTCTCAGTGCACATTCTGCCTCAGCAGTTTCATCACTCTGACTGTTGAGGGCCTGCCTGGGCTGCCTGATGTTGAGCTGTTGAGGGCCTGCCTGGGCTGCCTGATGTTGAGCTGTTGAGGGCCTGCCTGGGCTGCCTGATGTTGAGCTGTTGAGGGCCTGCCTGGGCTGCCTGATGTTGAGCTGTTGAGGGCCTGCCTGGGCTGCCTGATGTTGAGCTGTTGAGGGCCTGCCTGGGCTGCCTGATGTTGAGCTGTTGAGGGCCTGCCTGGGCTGCCTGATGTTGAGCTGTTGAGGGCCTGCCTGGGCTGCCTGATGCACAATTAGTGTGGGATCGGTTTATATTCCTGACCGCATCCTTGGGGTATTCCTGAAACCTTTGCGTAAACAGATTTGACCTCGGGTTCTGCGCTGACCTCCATAGAGGTGTCAGATCAATGACAGCTTTTATTTATTTATTTTTTCTCACCAGACCTTTTTTTTTTTTTTTTTAAATAATAATAATAAAAAAGCGCTTGGGGCGACACTGCCCCCCACTCCCCCTTTCAGCTGCGCTGATGTGCTGAGTTCCTCTTGTCTTCTGATGACTACCTTCCCTGTAATCATCACACACAGCTGTGTCCCGCCCCGCCCCTGCCCCCGCCCCTCCCCCTCCCCCGCCCCTCCTCCCCAAATGTAACCCAATGAGCCCAAGGTGGAATCTATAACGTTTCTAGCCATGATTAATCTGATAAATAATAGATATATCAATCTAGCCTTTCAGACAAGGACAAATTCTTACCAGCGGGATGGCACAAGCCCCCTTTTACTGCCGCCTGTAGTGTCAAAATTAATTATTTAATGCTTAATTCTTTAGGAAATGAGAAAGTTTTGATTAATGTTGTCGGGTGTCAGTTCTTGGTTGTTTGATATATGTCAAATAATTCACCCCTTTAACTTCCTTCACAAACAGTTGTGTGCACCGTTGTGCAGACAAACGCACACGCGCGCATTCTACTACTTCGCCTCTGTCAAAGAACCCAGAGGCTACTGTCACACAGATCAAAAGTTGAATATCTCAAGATAGATTGAAATGAAAATTTTGAGGAACCTTTTTGAGTCAGGCAACTTTGGGGTAACCTTTGTGGGTCTAAAGTTTAAGCCTGTTTGCTAATGGAAGCCTCCAAGGGCTGTGCCTTTAAATGTATTTTTAATGTTGTCAGTTTTTCATTTTCACTGTTTTTTTTCCTTTTGAAGAGGAGTATCCTCTGAAATGCATAGAGGGCGTGTGACCGCTGGCAAACACAGGATGCACAGATTTACACTCAAACGGAAATTAGAGAGACAGTGTTGAGACTGTGGGTGATAGAATTCCACCATTAAAGTACAGACACTGACATGGTACAGACAAACTACTACATATCAAAGAAAAAAAAAAAAAAAAAAAACTTGTTGGCGATGAACTGACTATATCTATGCACATGTTTGCACAATCGTAATAATTTTAGAAACCCTAAAATTAAAAATGTATTATAAGATTAAACCATTACTTATAAAAACAGACTGGAACTGCTAATCATTTGCAGTTTAAAAGTTTAAACAGTGTAGCAATTTACATAATATCATCTGTCAACAGCAAGGTCCAGGCCATGATACTTTCTATTAGTTTTAATAATGTAAAGAATTTACAATTGGCAGTTCAGAAGGGTAATATAAAGGCCATACCAGCAATTTGGCCACACACTGGCATGGTTTCAGAAGACATACACTACATTTCAGGAGTGACTGTATACACACACACACACACACACACTCTCTCTCTCTCTCACACACACACACACACACACACACACACAAACACACCCACACACATACACATACACTCACACATACACTCACACATACACATACACATACACACACACACTCTCACACACTGTCACACACATACACACACACACACACTCACACACACACACACCACACACAATCACACACACTCACGCGCACACAAACACACACACACACACACACACACTTTATGTTGAGTGTTAAGAAAGGGACATATCTGTCTTAATGATTATTATGTCATCATTAGCACTGTGTTTTTTTTTTCCCCCGCTCATTTACACAGTGGATCATGTTTCCCAGGCAGTGTGGGACGGACTGTGCTTTTTTTCTGAATGCTTTCATCATACCATTTGCAGCATTCATCTCTGCAGTCTGAAACAGTCATATAATATTTAACACATTACACAGCTGTGCAGCTTCTGTTCTAATCAGGCAATGATATGTTTGTGCATGAGCGTACATATGTGTAACTTCTACATTTTCAACTGAGGAGAAGATGAAAGAGGAGTGCTAAGTTCTTCAGGATAGTGGTGAAACTGTCATGCTCACTTATAAAAATACATGTATGTGTGTGTGTGTGTGTGTTTGTGTGTGTGCAAACCAGTTTTGGCAAGCCTTATTTCATAATATATTCATATAAATTTAGTTTTCATCATAAGGTCAGTAAGATCACAGTTCTTTAAAATGGCTACATGAAGCACTACAACATATTCTTTGTCAACAATATCGAATCATTTAAAATGTAAGATAAAATGTGAATACTTATACATTTTAAACTGACTCAGGATATTTAAAAAAAAAAAAAAAAAAAGGTTTCTCATTCATTTCACCTCAGTGTGAAATAATCTATTTTTTCAATGGATTCTATTCAAAGCATTCAGATTGAAAAACATGTATGTGAATATTATTAACTGAAAGGACTGGGTGTGAGGTATTAGGAAAAGGGAACCCTGTTTAGTAAACCTTAGTGTTGCATCTGTCATTCTGAAAGTTTCAGTCATGATGCAGGGGTAGCCCCCTCTTACCCTCACTTAAAAGTGCCAGGGCCCCAGAGGCGCAGAAACGGCCCCGGGTTTAATAGGGCCAACAACCCAACAAATCTCCTTCTGTCCCGCATAATACATTTTTTCCTCCGCTCAAAAAAAGTGTTTCCATTGGAAGGAAGGGGCTGGCGAATCAGCTGCAGACTGACAGACTGCTTTGTCCGAGGTAGCTTTGCTGGTTGTTACATGCACCAGGACATTAGAGCAAACAAAACCTGCATTGGCAGGATCATCAATCACCCACCTGACAACTGACTTCAGTTTGTTTGTTCCACTCTGCATAATAAGTGATTGGATCAGGTTTAATTAGATATTGGGTGATCAATCATTGCCAACAAGGCACTCGACTTTGGGCTCCACACGTGCCTCTGTCAAAAAAAAAGTAAATAAATAAATTCAGCTATACACCAGAGTAAATCACTCAAGTAAGCCCACCTTGGTCGCAGAGAGACAGAAGCTCATAATGGCATCACGAATAATTGCATGGTGGAAATGCCAGTGCATTAATTAATTTCGTTTTTAATAGAAGATAATGTGAAATAAATTTACCTCAGCAATAATTAGAAACCCCATTGTTCATTATAGGTATGTGAGTGGGATACAATATGTTGGATTTTAAAAAACTGAAAATAATCAGTCATGAAAAAAATCACATTTTCAAATCTTTTTTTTGAGACGGGTGTTTTTTGCTGTTCTGTTATTTCATGTTCCTGTTGTTGATTCTGTTGGAGAGCATGGGAAAGTCGCCGCTGAATATTGTTTATGACAGTGGAAGTACAGATATAGATATCAAGAAAAAAATGTGCTGAATATGTGGTTTAATTTTGACTGGCAAGTTATTTCATTTCTTAGTGGCATGAATATCAATTCATCAGTCATCAACTGTAGTTCATTATTTTAAGCGCGCACAATAGGAGGATAAATGTGATGAAAATATTGTCTGAATATGGAAAGATGTTGTGGAGTAGTTCTGACACACAGAATGATCAGGTGACTGCTTCAGCTCATGAGGGTTTGAGGGCTTCATGTGTGGAGAAGGGTTTGATTTTAATCCCACTGGAGTGATGGATAATTGAAGCATAGAGGAAAATGTGATACCTCTATATATACATGTAATGTCAACAGATATCACACTGTAAAGATAATATATTTTATAATGTATGTGATTACTATATACTTACATGTATGTGTGTGTATTTATGTATATAATGCATTTTCCTTGTCTCATGTATTATTGTTATTTATTTATATATTTGTATACATGTCACTTTTACCTTAGGTACATCTTAGGCAATATGTAAATAGTTAATAAATATAATTAATTTTAATTATTATAAATACAATTTTTTGTTCATTCTACTTTATGAAAAAACTATAATAAACAGTTGATTCAAAAAAATAAAGAAAAAATGATCAGGTAATGCCTTTATGTATACAGTGCATAATGATTTTATACTTCTCCCCACCCTTGAATTATATTGCATACAGTAAATTATGATGTTTATTATAGAAATTATTTCTCTTATAGAAATGTATCATTTCTCGTGAATTGCCTCTGTAATCCTAATGTCTTGTGTTATATATCCTTAAAAAAACCTCCACAGAGATGTATAACGCTTTAAAAAAAATATTTAAACCAAAATGTAGGTGCTTGGCACAGTATGAGTATAATATATCTGTCCAGCATAACATTTCAAGGACACAAAATGTACAACTGGAAATAAAAAAACAGATATCACAGCACGACAAAGAGGCTTTTACGCAAAGGCAACCAAAGGGAGGCCAGCTGGGTAGGAAAATCACACCCATGCTTCTGTGCCTGCTGCTGCTGTTGATGAGACAGTTACAAGTCTACAACAGCTGCCAACTAATGTTTGATCAGTGCTAAAATATGCCAAGGTGACAACATCATGCTGCCCTGCATTTCTGGGGCCTGCCCATGAAAAATTCAGCAACAAGAGTGGGGCCCTGACGGCCCCCATACTCCCCAAAGGAACGAGGGACAGAGACAACTTCACAAGATGTCAAAAACAATATCCATTTGTGTTTACCATGCAAACCCTCAGAGTAACCTCTTTTCACTGCGTTTGTACCAAAGGGGCCGCAGAGATTTTTTACCGCAAAGAAAAAAAAAGGAACAGACACAGAGAAAGAAAGAAGCGGCGAAAGTGTTTCTGAAGGAAGGAATCAGCTGTTGCTTGGCACCAAGCCACGCTCGTGAAAATTATGCCGCGCTGAAAATTGTTTTGTTCTTGCGGAAGGCTTTTTTTTCCCTTGTCTCCTTTGTTACGGTGAGGCTGGCAGCTTGGACATGCCAAGCCAATTCTCCGAGTGAATGTCAGCTGTCAGAATGCGTCTCATCAATCCTGCAAGGTGCACTGGGCTATGACGCCCCCTAGGAGCCGGTGCTGGCAGCCATATTGGGCTATGATGGCCCCTAAGAGCCGGTGCTGGCAGCCATGTTGGGCTATGACGCCCCCTAGGAGCTGGTGCTGGCAGCCATATTGGGCTATGATGGCCCCTAGGAGGCGGTGCTGGCAGCCATATTGGGCTATGATGGCCCCTAGGAGCCGGTCCCGGCAGCCATATTGGGCTGTGATGGCCCCTACGAGCCGGTGCTGGCAGCCATATTGGGCTATGATGCCTCTAGGAGCTGGTGCTGGGGGTCATATTGGGCTATGACACCCGCTTGGAGCCGTTGCTGGCAGCCATATTGGGCTATGATGCCCGCTAGGAGCTGGTGCTGGGGGCCATATTGGGCTATGACACCCGCTTGGAGCCGGTGCTGGCAGCCATATTGGGCTGTGACGCCCCCTAGGAGCCGGTGCTGGGGGCCAAATTGGGCTATGACGCCTGCTAGGAGCCGGTGCTGGCAGCCATATTGGGCTAAGATGCCTCTAGGAGCCGGTGCTGGGGGCCATATTGGGCTATGATGTCCCTAGGAGCTGGTGCTGGGGGCCATATTGGGCTATGACGCCCACTAGGAGCCGGTGCTGACAGCCATATTGGGCTGTGACGCCCCCTTGGAGCCGGTGCTGGCAGCCATATTGGGCTGTGATGCCCCCTAGGAGCCGGTGCTGGAAGCCATTTTGGGCTATAACGCCCCCTAGGAGCTGGTGCTGGCAGCCATATTGGGCTATAACGCCCCCTTGGAGCCAGTGCTGGTAGCCATATTGGGCTATAACGCCCCCTAGGAGCCGGTGCTGGCAGCCATATTGGGCTATAACGCCCACTAGGAGCTGGTGCTGGCAGCCATATTGGGCTATAACGCCCCCTTGGAGCCAGTGCTGGCAGCCATATTGGGCTATAACGCCCCCTAGGAGCTGGTGCTGGCAGCCATATTGGGCTATAACGCCCCCTTGGAGCCAGTGCTGGTAGCCATATTGGGCTATAACGCCCCCTAGGAGCTGGTGCTGGCAGCCATATTGGGCTATAACGCCCCCTTGGAGCCAGTGCTGGCAGCCATATTGGGCTGTGATGCCCCCTAGGAGCTGGTGCTGGCAGCCATATTGGGCTATAACGCCCCCTTGGAGCCAGTGCTGGCAGCCATATTGGGCTATAACGCCCCCTTGGAGCCAGTGCTGGCAGCCATATTGGGCTATAACGCCCCCTAGGAGCCAGTGCTGGTAGCCATATTGGGCTATAACGCCCCCTAGGAGCTGGTGCTGGCAGCCATATTGGGCTATAACGCCCCCTTGGAGCCAGTGCTGGCAGCCATATTGGGCTATAACGCCCCCTTGGAGCCAGTGCTGGCAGCCATATTGGGCTATAACGCCCCCTTGGAGCCAGTGCTGGCAGCCATATTGGGCTATGATGGCCCCTAGGAGCCGGTGCTGGCAGCCATATTGGGCTATAACGCCCCCTTGGAGCCAGTGCTGGCAGCCATATTGGGCTATAACGCCCCCTTGGAGCCAGTGCTGGCAGCCATATTGGGCTATAACGCCCCCTAGGAGCTGGTGCTGGCAGCCATATTGGGCTATAACGCCCCCTTGGAGCCAGTGCTGGCAGCCATATTGGGCTATAACGCCCCCTTGGAGCCAGTGCTGGCAGCCATATTGGGCTATAACGCCCCCTTGGAGCCAGTGCTGGCAGCCATATTGGGCTATAACGCCCCCTTGGAGCCAGTGCTGGCAGCCATATTGGGCTATAACGCCCCCTTGGAGCCAGTGCTGGCAGCCATATTGGGCTATAACGCCCCCTAGGAGCTGGTGCTGGCAGCCATATTGGGCTATAACGCCCCCTTGGAGCTGGTGCTGGCAGCCATATTGGGCTATAACGCCCCCTAGGAGCCGGTGCTGGCAGCCATATTGGGCTATAACGCCCCCTAGGAGCTGGTGCTGGCAGCCATATTGGGCTATAACGCCCCCTAGGAGCTGGTGCTGGCAGCCATATTGGGCTATAACGCCCCCTAGGAGCTGGTGCTGGCAGCCATATTGGGCTATAACGCCCCCTTGGAGCCGGTGCTGGCAGCCATATTGGGCTATAACGCCCCCTTGGAGCCAGTGCTGGTAGCCATATTGGGCTGTGATGCCCCCTAGGAGCCGGTGCTGGCAGCCATATTGGGCTATAACGCCCCCTTGGAGCCAGTGCTGGCAGCCATATTGGGCTATAACGCCCCCTTGGAGCCAGTGCTGGCAGCCATATTGGGCTATAACGCCCCCTTGGAGCCAGTGCTGGCAGCCATATTGTAGGGAGAACCACGCTGCCTAATCCCGCAGCGCTCACACATGTTTAGTAAGCAGCATGGCTGCCAACTCCTATAAAGCAGCCACACACTAATTGACTTTTCAATAATGTTACGATAAGACCTCTTTGAAAGAGCTGAACCATAAGTGTAAGGCTAAATCTGCTTGGCAGGGCAGCCGATGCCCACCCTTACAGCACTGCTGAAGCATTTTAGGGGCCTGAGTTAGGGGCTGAGTCCTTCAACCTGATGACATGAAAATGTCAAAACTCAGGAAATTAAAAAATGGAAGGAAAAAGAAGTCATGCTTCTGTGAGACCAATGAATGTAATGGCCAGTGTGCACTGACAGAAACATTCACGGGAAAAGAGTACACCACATTTTCCACTGTCGTTTTCGAATTTTCAACTGAGGTGGAAAGGAATAATTTCTGGTGTGGACTGATGAACTAGAGCTTTTGTTCCTTGTTCTCTCAAGATGAATGATTTTGTCTGACATTTGTGCAAAGTCAGTAAAAATACACAACATGCACAGTGAAAAAAGCGGTTTTGTGTGCCTCAGAAGCGTGAGCGCCTTGATTTTTCACCATTTGTTTGGTCTTCAGTGTCCGTTCCCTCCAAAATTGCTTACTTATTTTTCAAGGCATAACTGAACAGGGATCCTCTCTGTGAGGTAATGCATGAATGGAACAGGTGTCACATGGTTATGAACCTGGCTGAAATTCAGGGCTTGTAATCCGGCTTACCTTTGGGTTTCACGCCACCCAGCCTTCACTCCTGACTCAACTGTCAGCAGAAAACCGCAAAATGAAAGTCTGTCCTGGCTGCTCTCTCTGGACATATGCTAACACACTTAGCGTGTTGTGATAAATGCTATAGGTTCACCATGGAGCAGTGATGCAGCCAATATTACACACACTTTTGAAACCTGTCGGCTGGTAGCTGTGTTAGCCTGGTTTGCTCATAACTGTCTAAATGCATTCAGCATGATTGGGACACACCTCTTAAATCTATTACACAAATGATCTGGACTGCCTGGTGCACTGTAGCTCTGTCATAAGTCACATATTGACATCAGTCTAAAAGCATGTCAGGTTTTACAACATAAGTAGTACCATCATACATCTGGATCTCTGCTATTCTTATAATGCAGAGTAATTGTCAAATAGGGATGTTTGGTTTTCCTTCTCCAACAGGTGTATAATGGCCATGATTC
>JAFBMS010000465.1:35000-108710 GCA_019788955.1 Albula glossodonta | reverse complement strand
CCCTAACCCTAACCCTAACCCTGCCTGCCAGGGGACCGGAGTGACAGGATCCAACAAGACACCCCAGATCTCCAGAATCACCGTCTGCACAGCAGGGAGGACCTCCAGATTGACAGCTACCCCGGAGCAACCTTCTACCATGCGGCGGCCCTTTTGGAGAAGACGGAGGTGGATCCCAAGGTGCAGAGAGTGGTCCTGTCATTCGGGATCAACAATAAGGACCAGCATCCAAAGAGGACAGCCATCAAGCAACTCCAGACGATGCTGAGGATGGCCAAATCCACCTTCCCGGCGGCGGAAATCTGGATTCCGCTCATCAACCACTCCGGAAACCTCCAACACCAGCAGAGATCCAACTTAGAAGAAATCAACCAACACATCCGGAGGAACATGCCACATGTGCCCAAGCTTCCAGAGGAGGACTTCCACACCACACGGGACGACATCCACTGGACGGAGGGGACGGCAACCCAGATGCTACACCACTGGCTCCACCATTTAAACTAGGGATCCCCACAAGCCCAAACACAAACAGGGAGGGGAACAAGAACATTATACTCCTGTCAAACAGCTTCACACCGACAGAAGATCAGGTAAGTCTGTTGAACAAAGGATTATCCTTCATACCCACAGTGGGCATCCGCAAAAAACAAAGGGAAACCCTCAAAGGACAAGTCCAGGAGTTCCACAGGAAACTCAAACTGGCGGCCTTTTTTCAGGGAACGGAAACCACGGAAAGAACCCCCTTCATACCGACATCAAACTGGGAACCCAGGACGGACCAAATCCCTGCGGAAATCACACAAATTATAACACAAGATCACACGCTCCTCAGGGCACTCAACCCCCAAACACACAAGGACAAGAACAACCTCAGCAGAGGAGAGAGCCAAGCTCTACGGGAGCTGGCCAACAACAAACAAATCATCATAAAACCAGCGGACAAGGGGAGTGCCATTGTCATCATGGACAGAACACAATATATACATGAGGCACATAGACAACTTAACAACACAACACATTATGAAAGACTAGACAGACCCATATACCCAGACACAGCCCAGGAAATACATACTGTCATACAGACACTACTGGAAAACAAATACATTACCAAAAAACAAAGCTTTTACCTGAGGGGAGAGGACAATCCTAGACCTAGGGTCTTCTACCTCCTCCCAAAAATACACAAACCACCCCAGTCCTGGACCATACCATATGAGGTCCCGGCAGGGAGACCCATTGTTTCAGACTGCAACAGCGAATCCTACAGGATCGCTGAATACATAGACCACTACCTAAATCCACTGTCCACAAAACACAACAGCTACATCAAGGACACATATAACTTTATAGACAAAATCAAAAACATCAGGATACCACAGGAAGCCATCCTGTTCACAATAGACATAGACAGCTTATATACGAACATCAACACAACGGCAGGACTAACAGCTGTAAGGACCTGGATGGAGAGATACCCGGACAACAGCCGACCGGACAGGAGCCTCTTACAACTTCTGGAAATCAGCCTCACCAAGAATGACTTCACATTCAACAAGGAACACTTCCTACAAATCAGCGGCACGGCTATGGGCAAAAAATTTGCCCCAGCCTATGCTAACATTTACATGGCACAGTGGGAGGAGACTGCCTTTGAAAAATGCCCCAAATTACCCACCAATTACTTTAGGTATCTAGATGACATATGGGGAACATGGACACATAGCTTAGAGGATTTCAAACAATTTATACACATACTAAACACACACCATAGATCCATTACTGTTAAATACACCACGCATAACCAACACATTGACTTTCTGGACACTACCACTTACAAGGGACCCACATTCCCCCAGACAAACATATTAGACACAAAAATTTATTTCAAAGACACAGACACACATGCCCTTTTACACAAAAGCAGTCTCCACCCAAAACATACCTTCAAAGGACTGATCAAATCCCAACTGCTCAGATTCCACAGAATCTGCACGCGGGAAACAGATTTTGAAGAGGCCACCAAAACCCTCTTCAATGCATTAAAACCGAGGGGATATTCCAGATCTTTCCTCAGACAGGTCCGGAAAACCTTCTTGACTACAAAACAACGGGACCCAAGGAAAATAATTCCACTGATCACCACCTATTCTGCATTCAGCCAGACGGCAAACGGAAAAATCAAAAACAACGTGGCCAGGATCCTGCAGAACACAGATGTACTCCAGGACTACAAGATCATCTCGGCCTACAAAAGAAATAAAAATCTCAAGGACCACCTGGTAAGTAGCAAACTGCCAGAAATGAACATGGTACAAACACAGGGCCCAGTTTTTTACAAACCTGCAACCACTGTCAAAAACAACACTACAAACACAACATACCTTATTAAACAAACACTTACAGTCCAAACAAACAATTGCATATATGTCATAAAGTGTAAACACTGTGACATAAAATATATAGGAGAGACAGGGAACACAATTAGAACTAGATTATCACAACACATATATAACATCAGAAACCATAGGGACACAGACACACATCTAGTAGCCCATTTCCTACACCATGGACTAGAGGCACTAGAAATATCGGGTCTGGAAACAAATATTAACTGGACACCAGGGGACAGACGGAGAGCGGAAAAACACTGGATTTTGAAGCTCAACACCATGTTCCCGGGTGGACTAAACAAACGCACTTAAAAACCAACACAAGAGGGACCAAATTCTTCCTAATCAAAGGCTCCAGTACACTGAATGGCCAGTGCAAACCTTTCTTTCCCAAGGGGCCCTCACAAGGGGCAACTTTGGAAAAAAAGATTTTTTCTAACCTAACTAGCCAGAGCCTTCAGGTATTATTGGAATCTGGGACAGAATTACACAAAGGAAACACTAACACCACCTTAATCACTTATCCTGTTAAAACCACTCTGAATAGTCTTAAACAGGACAAAGAGGGGTATTAACACTTCAAAAGAACTACACATCAGAGGGAACAACAGAACTATCAACTAACGACAGGGCCATCAACTAACGACTGGGCCATCACCTACTAGCAGGGCCATCAACAGGGCCATTAAAAAGCAATAACAAAAGATGAAAAATACAGTGGGCTCCACCCACACCCATTAGAGGACTCAATCAGGTCCTCTCCAGGGCCTAATAAACCCAGCAACAAACCAAAGATACTCACACCTGACGAAGCCTGAGACAAGGCGAAACGTTGTGTCGACCCACTCATTTTGGAAGACAGCAGAGGACCAGAAGGGCATCCTTCCAATTACCCGCTGCCTACTACTCCAAAAAGAAGCTACAGAAGCTGACCGCCTCACAGAAAGGACACCAAAGGAAGTCCTGGGACAACCCCGCGCAGACTGTACTACTTTGTGGTGGAAACCTAACGGTGCCAACTAAGCCACAGAGTACCAGTCTAGGTAAGTATAGACTGTATTGATAAGCGTCAACCTTGGTTGACAAAGCACGCTATCAATCAGTCAAACCCCACACCGCCGCTTGCACTAACAAATTAAAAAACACCACACCAAAAACACAACAAAAACACCGAAATCCAGCACTATGGCAGCCTTTCCGGAAGTGACCAGGATCTTCTTCAGGATCATCCAGACAACGCACCACCTACAGAACACCGCAGCGTCTGGAGCCAGGAGCACACCACCAGCCAGCCTCCATAAGAAGATGCAGGAACTGGCCACCCTGGTGAGACCGGCCTCTCCAACAGACGACACCCTGGTGAAGCTGGCGGGAAATGCCCTCAACTGGCTGCATACGTGCATGCAGATCCTGGAGGAGCACTACCTGGAGAGGCTGGGCAACCTAACGAAGAGACTGGAGGGTATCCGACTACCAAACTGGCCGGAAGCATTCCAGGTGGCAGCCGGATGGGCCAAAAAGAAGTTTGGCCGAAGACTACACCCATCCACGCTGGACATCGCGGAGGCCACAGTCACCCCCATCCTCGCTGCAAGAAGAAGCACAGCGCCGGTCTCCACCAGCAACAGATTTGCAGCTCTGGCGGAATCTCCAGCACCCTCACCCACAGCACGGAGGACAAACCCCTTGGATACACCCCGGAACCAGGACCAGTACCAGAGGGAATGGCCAACCCTGCAACAGACACACCCACCCAGGAACCCTGCACATCCACGGAACCCGGGGAGGACCTGTCGACCGCAGGGGACCACGCGCCACCGGAGGGACTGGGAACCAGAGCCGCTGCCACAGCGACCCCGGAAGACGACACGAAGACAGGACTGCAGACACTCCGATCCCATTCCTACCCGCACCCCTACCCCTACCCCTAACCCTAACCCTAACCCTAACCCTAACCCTACCCCTACCCCTAACCCTAACCCTAACCCTAACCCTAACCCTAACCTCACCCTAACCCTAACCCTAACCCCACCCCCCTCCCCCTACCCCTACCCCTACCCTAACCCTAACCCTAACCCTAACCCTAACCCTACCCCTACCCCTAACCCTACCCCTAACCCTACCCCTAACCCTAACCCTAACCCTAACCCTACCCCTAACCCTAACCCCACCCCTAACCCTACCCCTAACCCTAACCCTAACCCCTAACCCTAACCCTACCCCTACCCCTACCCCTAACCCTAACCCTAACCCCACCCCTAACCCTAACCCTAACCCTAACCCAACCCCTAACCCTAACCCCGCCCCCTCCCCACCTGCCAGCGGGACCGGAGTGGAAAGCAGGATCTTCCACCCCACAAGACACCCCAGATCCAACAGGAAGATCCAAGAGTGGGAGATCACCGTCTGCAAGCCGAACATCATCCTGGGTGACTCCAACCTCTCCAGAATCCCGTCGCACAGCAGGGAGGACCTCCAGATTGACAGCTACCCCGGAGCAACCTTCTACCATGCGGCGGCCCTTTTGGAGAAGACGGAGGTGGATCCCAAGGTGCAGAGAGTGGTCCTGTCATTCGGGATCAACAATAAGGACCAGCATCCAAAGAGGACAGCCATCAAGCAACTCCAGACGATGCTGAGGATGGCCAAATCCACCTTCCCGGCGGCGGAAATCTGGATTCCGCTCATCAACCACTCCGGAAACCTCCAACACCAGCAGAGATCCAACTTAGAAGAAATCAACCAACACATCCGGAGGAACATGCCACATGTGCCCAAGCTTCCAGAGGAGGACTTCCACACCACACGGGACGACATCCACTGGACGGAGGGGACGGCAACCCAGATGCTACACCACTGGCTCCACCATTTAAACTAGGGATCCCCACAAGCCCAAACACAAACAGGGAGGGGAACAAGAACATTATACTCCTGTCAAACAGCTTCACACCGACAGAAGATCAGGTAAGTCTGTTGAACAAAGGATTATCCTTCATACCCACAGTGGGCATCCGCAAAAAACAAAGGGAAACCCTCAAAGGACAAGTCCAGGAGTTCCACAGGAAACTCAAACTGGCTGCCTTTTTTCAGGGAACGGAAACCACGGAAAGAACCCCCTTCATACCGACATCAAACTGGGAACCCAGGACGGACCAAATCCCTGCGGAAATCACACAAATTATAACACAAGATCACACGCTCATCAGGGCACTCAACCCCCAAACACACAAGGACAAGAACAACCTCAGCAGAGGAGAGAGCCAAGCTCTACGGGAGCTGGCCAACAACAAACAAATCATCATAAAACCAGCGGACAAGGGGAGTGCCATTGTCATCATGGACAGAACACAATATATACATGAGGCACATAGACAACTTAACAACACAACACATTATGAAAGACTAGACAGACCCATATACCCAGACACAGCCCAGGAAATACATACTGTCATACAGACACTACTGGAAAACAAATACATTACCAAAAAACAAAGCTTTTACCTGAGGGGAGAGGACAATCCTAGACCTAGGGTCTTCTACCTCCTCCCAAAAATACACAAACCACCCCAGTCCTGGACCATACCATATGAGGTCCCGGCAGGGAGACCCATTGTTTCAGACTGCAACAGCGAATCCTACAGGATCGCTGAATACATAGACCACTACCTAAATCCACTGTCCACAAAACACAACAGCTACATCAAGGACACATATAACTTTATAGACAAAATCAAAAACATCAGGATACCACAGGAAGCCATCCTGTTCACAATAGACATAGACAGCTTATATACGAACATCAACACAACGGCAGGACTAACAGCTGTAAGGACCTGGATGGAGAGATACCCGGACAACAGCCGACCGGACAGGAGCCTCTTACAACTTCTGGAAATCAGCCTCACCAAGAATGACTTCACATTCAACAAGGAACACTTCCTACAAATCAGCGGCACGGCTATGGGCAAAAAATTTGCCCCAGCCTATGCTAACATTTACATGGCACAGTGGGAGGAGACTGCCTTTGAAAAATGCCCCAAATTACCCACCAATTACTTTAGGTATCTAGATGACATATGGGGAACATGGACACATAGCTTAGAGGATTTCAAACAATTTATACACATACTAAACACACACCATAGATCCATTACTGTTAAATACACCACGCATAACCAACACATTGACTTTCTGGACACTACCACTTACAAGGGACCCACATTCCCCCAGACAAACATATTAGACACAAAAATTTATTTCAAAGACACAGACACACATGCCCTTTTACACAAAAGCAGTCTCCACCCAAAACATACCTTCAAAGGACTGATCAAATCCCAACTGCTCAGATTCCACAGAATCTGCACGCGGGAAACAGATTTTGAAGAGGCCACCAAAACCCTCTTCAATGCATTAAAACCGAGGGGATATTCCAGATCTTTCCTCAGACAGGTCCGGAAAACCTTCTTGACTACAAAACAACGGGACCCAAGGAAAATAATTCCACTGATCACCACCTATTCTGCATTCAGCCAGACGGCAAACGGAAAAATCAAAAACAACGTGGCCAGGATCCTGCAGAACACAGATGTACTCCAGGACTACAAGATCATCTCGGCCTACAAAAGAAATAAAAATCTCAAGGACCACCTGGTAAGTAGCAAACTGCCAGAAATGAACATGGTACAAACACAGGGCCCAGTTTTTTACAAACCTGCAACCACTGTCAAAAACAACACTACAAACACAACATACCTTATAAAACAAACACTTACAGTCCAAACAAACAACTGCATATATGTCATAAAGTGTAAACACTGTGACATAAAATATATAGGAGAGACAGGGAACACAATTAGAACTAGATTATCACAACACATATATAACATCAAAAACCATAGGGACACAGACACACATCTAGTAGCCCATTTCCTACACCATGGACTAGAGGCACTAGAAATATCGGGTCTGGAAACAAATATTAACTGGACACCAGGGGACAGACGGAGAGCGGAAAAACACTGGATTTTGAAGCTCAACACCATGTTCCCGGGTGGACTAAACAAACGCACTTAAAAACCAACACAAGAGGGACCAAATTCTTCCTAATCAAAGGCTCCAGTACACTGAATGGCCAGTGCAAACCTTTCTTTCCCAAGGGGCCCTCACAAGGGGCAACTTTGGAAAAAAAGATTTTTTCTAACCTAACCCTAACCCTAACCCTAACCCCTAACCCTAACCCTAACCCTAACCCTAACCCTAACCCTAACCCTAACCCTAACCCCTATCCTAACTCCAACCCTAACCTAGCCCTAACCCTGGCCCCAAACCTAATCTTAACCAGCCCCGGGCCCCAGTAACCCTAATCCTTACCCTATCCCTTACCTTCACCCCCAACTCTAATACCAACCCAAACTTCAGCCCTAACCCTAACGGTTGGGACCAGGACACACCCTGTCCCCTGCCCGTCTTGTTGTTTCCAGAGCCCCTGTTCCGCCTTGAGCCTGAGGGTGTATATGCCGTCAATAAAACACATTTTATAGGCTGGTCAGTGTTCCCGTGCTTTGAAGGACTACGGTCCATATTTAAAAAAAAAAAATATTACAAACCTAACCCTAACCCCCCTAACCCTAACCCTAACCCTAACCCGAACCCCCAACCCTAACCCTAACCCAACACCAACCCTAATCCAAAGCCTAACCCGGGCCCTGGTCCCTATCCTAACCCTAACTGGTCCTGGACCCTGAGAGCCCCAACCCCAATCCTAACCCTAACCCTACCCCAACCCCAGCCCTAACCCTAACCCTAATCCCTACCCTAACTCCAACCCTAACCTGGCCCTAACCCTGGCCCCAAACCTAATCTTAACCGGCCCCGGGCCCCAGTAGCCCTAATCCTTACCCTATCCCTTACCTTGACCCCCAACTCTAAAACCAACCCAAACTTCGGCCCTAACCAAAAAGGTTGGGACCAGGACACACCCTGTCCCCTGCCCGTCTCGTTGTTTCCAGAGCTCCTGTTCCGCCTTGAGCCTGAGTGTGTATATGCCGTTAATAAAACACATTTTATAGGCTGGTCAGTGTGCCCGTGCTTTGAAGGACTACGGTCCATATTTTTAAAAAAAACAAATATTACAAACCTAACCCTAAACCTAACCCCCAACCCTAACCCTAACCCTAACCCTAACCGTAACTTTAGTTGTGTTAGGGTTAGATGTGTGTCTGTGTCCCTATGGTTTTTGATGTTATATATGTGTTGTGATAATCTAGTTCTAATTGTATTCCCTGTCTCTCCTATATATTTTATGTCACAGTGTTTACACTTTATGACATATATGCAATTGTTTGTTTGGACTGTAAGTGTTTGTTTAGTAAGGTATGTTGTGTTTGTAGTGTTGTTTTTGACAGTGGTCGCAGGTTTGTGAAAAACTGGGCCCTGTGTTTGTACCATGTTAATTTCTGGCAGTTTGCTACTTACC
Source organism: Albula glossodonta (assembly GCA_019788955.1). Classification (NCBI taxonomy): domain Eukaryota; kingdom Metazoa; phylum Chordata; class Actinopteri; order Albuliformes; family Albulidae; genus Albula; species Albula glossodonta. The sequence goes on along the minus strand of JAFBMS010000465.1, from coordinate 99,839 downwards.
AGGTGGTCCTTGAGATTTTTATTTCTTTTGTAGGCCAAGATGATCCGAGGTTCAGGGTTAGGGTTAGGGTTAGGGCTAGGGTTAGGGTTAAAAAAATGGAAGGTCCTAGAGACTTGAAACCTAGTCCTAGGTGGGGTTTTTTGGGGGTGCTTAGAATGGCAAAAGTGGTCCCGAGTCTCTACGAAGGTAGGCCAAAAGGGTTAGGGTTAGGGGTAGGGCTAGGGTTAGGGTTAGGGTTAAAAAAATGGAAGGTCCTAGAGACTTGAAACCTCCTACTGAGAATGGCAAAAGTGGTCCCGAGTCTCTACGACCTTCCGTTCCCGAGGTAGGCCACTTTGCCAGGGTCAGGGTTAGGGTTAGGGTTAGGGTTAGGGTTAGGGCTAGGGTTAGGGTTAGGGTTAAAAAAATGGAAGGTCCTAGAGACTTGAAACCTTGTCCTAGGTGGGGGTTTTTGGGGGCGCTGAGAATGGCAAAAGTGGTCCTGAGTCTCTACGACCTTCCGTTCCCGAGGTAGGCCACTTTGCCAGGGTAAGGGTTAGGGTTAGGGTTAGCGTTAGGGTTAGGGTTAGGGCTAGGGTTAGGGTTAAAAAAATGGAAGGTCCTAGAGACTTGAAACCTAGTCCTAGGTGGGGGTTTTTGGGGGAGCTGAGAATGGCAAAAGTGGTCCCGAGTCTCTACGACCTTCCGTTCCCGAGGTAGGCCACTTTGCCAGGGTCAGGGTTAGGGTTAGGGTTAGGGCTAGGGTTAGGGTTAAAAAAATGGAAGGTCCTAGAGACTTGAAACCTTGTCCTAGGTGGGGGTTTTTGGGGGCGTTGAGAATGGCAAAAGTGGTCCCGAGTCTCTATGACCTTCCGTTCCCGAGGTAGGCCACTTTGCCAGGGTCAGGGTTAGGGTTAGGGTTAGGGTTAAGATTAGGGCTAGGGTTAGGGTTAAAAAAATGGAAGGTCCTAGAGACTTGAAACCTAGTCCTAGGTGGGGGTTTTTGGGGGCGCTGAGAATGGCAAAAGTGGTCCCGAGTCTCTACGACCTTCCGTTCCCGAGGTAGGCCACTTTGCCAGGGTCAGGGTTAGGGTTAGCGTTAGGGTTAGGGTTAGGGCTAGGGTTAGGGTTAAAAAAATGGAAGGTCCTAGAGACTTGAAACCTTGTCCTAGGTGGGGGTTTTTGGGGGCGCTGAGAATGGAAAAGTGGTCCCGCGTCTCTACGACCTTCCGTTCCCGAGGTAGGCCACTTTGCCAGGGTCAGGGTTAGGGTTAGGGCTAGGGTTAAGATTAGGGCTAGGGTTAGGGTTAAAAAAATGGAAGGTCCTAGAGACTTGAAACCTAGTCCTAGGTGGGGTTTTTTGGGGGCGCTGAGAATGGCAAAAGTGGTCCCGAGTCTCTACGACCTTCCGTTCCCGAGGTAGGCCACTTTGCCAGGGTCAGCGTTAGGGTTAGGGTTAATAAAATGGAAGGTCCTAGAGACTTGAAACCTAGTCCTAGGTGGGGTTTTTTGGGGGAGCTGAGAATGGCAAAAGTGGTCCCGAGTCTCTACGACCTTCAGTTCCCGAGGTAGGCCACTTTGCCAGGGTCAGGGTTAGGGTTAGGGTTAGGGCTAGGGTTAGGGTTAAAAAAATGGAAGGTCCTAGAGACTTGAAACCTAGTCCTAGGTGGGGTTTTTTGGGGGCGCTGAGAATGGTAAAAGTGGTCTCGAGTCTCTACGACCTTCCGTTCCCGAGTTAGGCCACTTTGCCAGGGTCAGCGTTAGGGTTAGGGTTAAAAAAATGGAAGGTCCTAGAGACTTGAAACCTAGTCCTAGGTGGGGTTTTTTGGGGGAGCTGAGAATGGAAAAAGTGGTCCCGAGTCTCTACGACCTTCCGTTCCCGAGGTAGGCCACTTTGCCAGGGTCAGGGTTAGGGTTAGGGTTAGGGTTAAGGTTAGGGCTAGGGTTAGGGTTAAAAAAATGGAAGGTCCTAGAGACTTGAAACCTAGTCCTAGGTGGGGTTTTTTGGGGGCGCTGAGAATGGCAAAAGTGGTCCCGAGTCTCTACGACCTTCCGTTCCCGTGGTAGGCCACTTTGCCAGGGTCAGGGTTAGGGTTAGGGTTAGGGCTAGGGCTAGGGTTAAAAAAATGGAAGGTCCTAGAGACTTGAAACCTAGTCCTAGGTGGGGTTTTTTGGGGGCGCTGAGAATGGTAAAAGTGGTCCCGAGTCTCTACGACCTTCCGTTCCCGAGTTAGGCCACTTTGCCAGGGTCAGCGTTAGGGTTAGGGTTAGGGTTAAAAAAATGGAAGGTCCTAGAGACTTGAAACCTTGTCCTAGGTGGGGTTTTTTGGGGGAGCTGAGAATGGAAAAAGTGGTCCCGAGTCTCTACGACCTTCCGTTCCCGAGGTAGGCCACTTTGCCAGGGTCAGGGTTAGGGTTAGGGTTAGGGTAAGGTTAGGGCTAGGGTTAGGGTTAAAAAAATGGAAGGTCCTAGAGACTTGAAACCTAGTCCTAGGTGGGGGTTTTTGGGGGTGCTGAGAATGGCAAAAGTGGTCCCGAGTCTCTACGACCTTCCGTTCCCGAGGTAGGCCACTTTGCCAGGGTCAGGGTCAGGGTTAGGGTTAGCGTTAGGGTTAGGATTAGGGCTAGGGTTAGGGTTAAAAAAATGGAAGGTCCTAGAGACTTGAAACCTTGTCCTAGGTGGGGGTTTTGGGGGGCGCTGAGAATGGCAAAAGTGGTCCCGAGTCTCTACGACCTTCCGTTCCCGAGGTAGGCCACTTTGCCAGGGTCAGGGTTAGGGTTAGGGTTAGGGTTAGGGTTAAAAAAATGGAAGGTCCTAGAGACTTGAAACCTAGTCCTAGGTGGGGGTTTGTGGGGGCGATGAGAATGGAAAAGTGGTCCCGAGTCTCTACGACCTTCCGTTCCCGAGTTAGGCCACTTTGCCAGGGTCAGCGTTAGGGTTAGGGTTATGGTTAGGGTTAAAAAAATGGAAGGTCCTAGAGACTTGAAACCTAGTCCTAGGTGGGGGTTTTTGGGGGCGCTGAGAGTGGCAAAAGTGGTCCCGAGTCTCTACGACCTTCCATTCCCGAGGTAGGCCACTTTGCCAGGGTCAGGGTTAGGGTTAGGGTTAGGGTTAGGGTTAAAAAAATGGAAGGTCCTAGAGACTTGAAACCTAGTCCTAGGAGGAGGTTTTTGGGGGCGCTGAGAATGGCAAAAGTGGTCCCGAGTCTCTACGACCTTCCGTTCCCCATGTAGGCCACTCTGCGAGGGTTAGGGTTAGGGTTAGGGTTAGGGTAGGGTTAGGATTTAAAAAAAATGCAAGGTCCTAGAGACTTGAAACCTCGTCCTAGGTGGGGGTTTTTGGGGGCGCTGAGAATGGCAAAAGTGGTCCCGAGTCTCTACGACATTCCGTTCCCGATGTAGGCCACTTTGACAGGGTTAGGGTTAGGGTTAGGGTCAGGGTTTGGGTTAGGGTTAAAAAAATGGAAGGTCCTAGAGATTTGAAACCTAGTCCTAGGTGAGGGTTTTTTGGGGGTGCTGAGTATGGTCGAAGTTGTCTCATGTCCTGTTTAAATTATTGCTGTATTAATTGTCAATTTTGACTTTTACCACGGGTTCTTCTGATTCAGGCTGCATTGTAATACTTTTTCTCTTCTCCTGATTTCCTGCAGTCGTTTCCTCCCTTCCTTTTTTACCTTAGAAATATCCCGGGAGTTTGTGGAGGAATGGAGTGAAGGAAACGAGTGGAGGAAAGAAGGAGACAAGAAAAAGTAATGGATCTCACCTTAAGGAACACTTAACAACAATAAGCCCATGAAAATTTTCACAAAAGTTGTGATTAACTTAATCATTTTCTATGTGAATGGTTACCTCTAAAGCAGGGTTATTTTCGCTATTTAACACTCCAAAAGGTTGCGTGTTGTTGCAACTAATGTAATTAAGCTTATAACTGTAATGATAATAATAATGTTTATAATAATATCGTTTCTTTTATAGTGTTTGGTTGGTGTGTTAATGTAATGAATGAGTTTATTGCATTTTTCATATTAATTAATAAAAAAAGTTAATAAAAGTGTCCAACATACTTGATAACAGAAAACATTGCTAAATATAAAACATAAAAAGCAGTGGGTAATCGATTAGGATTTGATTTCCTGTCTAAATTCAATTCAGTGTTTGAGACTTGTATTTTATTACTCGCTGAATAAAAGGCGGTATTTTTGTCAAATATTACTGAATGTAACTTCCTTCAACATGTGCTTTGTTTCCTTTAAAATGTCGTGTTTAAATGTGATATTTTACCGTTTTTGTGCAATTTCTTTTTTTTGTGTCGTTTTTTGTAGAGGACTTCTATTATGACAACTGAAACCCGGAAGTACTTTTCCTAATGTTGCTGGCTGAACACAAGTGATTGGAGCTACCTTCTATTGCGTGATTTGGCCTGTATGAGCTATATTGCAAGCGGTTTGTTACGGTGAGTTGTCGTTTAGTACAAATGTAGCAATTAGTTCCGCTATTTAGCCAACGAACTCGATGATTTTGTTGTCAGTGCACGTCACTTTCATCGTTTTTTCAGTTGTTCGCTTACCGATTCCCTAGATTGTGAGCAGCATGCTATCTAGCTAACGTTCGACTGTTACTGTCTGTGATGATCATTCGTAATTATCGATCTGTTGTTAAACAATGAACAACTTAAATGCCTCACTAGAACGGCCACAGAAGCACTTTATCAGTTCATGCCAACCATTTCATAACACTGCACATCAGTGCACAGTTTGTATTTACTGAAGACACCGTAGGTCAAAATATTTACATGTATGAATTCGTTGTGGGCACTGGCACCACTGACATTTAGAATTGTTGCAAGAGTGTACTCATGGCTTCAGTTAATATACCCACTTTTGGGATGCCAACAATATCATGTAACTAATCACTTACATGTCTCTGGCATGCCACATTCTATTATGGGTTATGCTTTTCCCAGTTGGTGATGCTGGATCTTTCAATATTGTCTGTGAGACAAGAAAAATAGTTGAGCTGTAAGGGTAGCGATAGCACAATTTCTGCAAAACTTTTGCTTTCAAGTCTTTCAGCACATTTCAAACTCATTTGATTCAATTTTTGCTTTTCAGATGAATATCTTTATTTTTGCTGTGTTTAATGTATTGCTCCTGTTTTCTACTCATGCATTGAGTCTTTTAAATCTTAGATTGTCACAGCACACAGTAATTTTCAGTCTTTGCTAAATTCCCTTAAGATTTAACATTTATTTTGGTGCAAGTTATTACAGGAGCATTTATGTGGAAAAAAGCAAAAGTTTCCAATACAGATCCTAATGCGACTTAATTTTTGATAGCATTTTACTCCAATATGATCCTGCCAACAGTTAATCTTCCAAAACTTGTTTCTTGCAGCCAATTTTGAACCCTTTTCGAACCCCAACTCTTCTAATTTGTACTGATTTTATTGTAAATTATTTCAGAATCAGAATTTCTTCAGTTTTCCTCCAGGGATTAATAAATTCAACTATCTATCTACTTAGAATCAGAATTTCTTTGTTGTCATTGTACTGGTGTATACAATGAAATTTAATTCCCATAGTACTCATGGATACAGTCTATGTAATTGGGGCCCATGGGCTTATTTTTGATACGTTTTTAAGCGATTTACTTGTATTAGTATCAGTCTGTAGCATTGTGGATATTGGGTGTGAGGGGTTATTTGTACACTATACAGCGCTTCCAAAAACATATGTTTTAAGGGTGAATCAAACCTTGGACATCAACACCATTATGTTTGTTTGTTTTGGCTGTACCATTTAATTTAAAAAATATTGTTACAGCAAGGAACGTTTTTGAAGAGCATGGATAAATCTATTCATGTAGCAATTTCTGTAGCTAGTAGTGAGTAAGCTTTAACACATTGTACTTGTGGTGTATATAAAATGATGGGAGTCTGAAATGTAAGGAGAAGAAATGCAACTTTCACATGGGCAGACAAGGGTGCAGTAACTGTGCTTGTTGGTAACTGTTCTGTTATAGCTAACCCTATCTTGAAGCTGAGGGTCTGGTCTTGAGTGTTGTTTTAATTTGGTAAGTTATATTTAGGATTTACAGACAGGAAGAAATGTAATGCAAACACATCAAATCCACACAATGCCAACTAAAAGGATTGGCCAAACAATATTATGGTGTACTTTCTCCTGCATGTATGTTGTGACATAAAGCATTCTCTGACTTCAGACTCCTGTGAGGGAGTTATGATATTGAAAGAACAAAAAATAGTTTTCATAGCAACTGGCAGGGTGACAAGTACAGAATTAACCCTTCTTTGGCATAAACTCAGATATCTAACTTGTTACACTAAACATGGTTTTGTGTTTTAAACAGTTAGCTTATATTGGTGCCAGATACCCACCGTGCTGGATGTCAAAGTTGATGCTTTAACATGTCATTTGGCAGCTCTAACTCTCCAGAACTTCCCAGCCCTTCAAAAGGTGAACTCAGTTTTGCCCCTATTGACAGGCAGTTTCTGCACTCTGTAAGGACACTTCTACTTATGCCTCAAGATAAAACATAAAGTGAGTGAGGGATATGCTTAACCCTAATGCTAACACCAGACATGTTTACTTTTGTTTCTACAGAAGCATTGCATTGTCTGAAGAGGAGTCAGCACTTGGAATAATTTTACTTTACACTTTTTGAATGCTAACCTCAGGAAGGATTTTTTTCTTCTCAGGCTACTCATCTTTTCAGTGAAACGTTATCTTTATCTGTGGTGTTTTCCTCATCCAACATGTCTCACAGTTATCCATATAGGAGGTCTTCAGAAGATTTTCATTCACATCAAGAATCCTTTACCATGTCGGACCATTTACATTCTGAAAAACATGATGGCTATCGAACATCCCTCCAGTCATCTCCGCCTGTTTATACATCCCCAAAAAGCACCCTGGAGACTTATTCTTCCCAAGGTTCGAAAACTGCAGAAAATGCTTTGAGTCTTCTGTCCAGCTGTGGGCTTGAACCTGAAGATCTTTCTGTCCTAGCAGGTATGCCTGAAAATATGATCACTGAGGAGAAGCTGCCCCATCTGCTTAATGAAATACGGAAGAAGAAGGCCCTCAGAGGTCATGACCATCCATCTAGCCCTCAACGCAGTGCATTTCATCCACATTTCCAGCCTCAAATGGACACATGGGAGGATTCCACTCATTCTTCCACTGGAGAGTACCCACTGAAGCCTCCACAGCGCTCCTCATATCGGCCACACCCTCCCAAAAGTTCTACATACTCTCTAGACTATCCTCAAGGATCTTCATACCTTCCAAACCCTCCAAAGAATTCTAAATACTCTCCAGACTATCCTCAAAGTTCTTCATACCTTCCAAAACCTTCCCAAAGTTCTTCATACCCTCCAAAACCTCCCATGTGTTCTTCATACCCACAGCCCAGAGATGAGACACAGAGCTGGCAGGATCAGTGGGGGAGCCCTCTGCAAACCACTCCAGCCAGGCTGGAGCTCAGCAAATCAGCCTATGTTGTGGACTACAATTATGGTCAGCCACGAGAGGAGGTTTTGCAAAGCTATGAACAGCCAGCATATAATATGAGAGCAGGAGGTGACACAGGCCCAGCATATATGCAGTCTTTGTCCGATTACCGACGTTTAAATCTGGACAAACAGCTAGCAGAACCATACCAGAGGAAACCACTACCTCCCTCATCTGCCAAGGTTTCTTTTACTCCCTCAACTCCTACAAAAAGAGAGGCAGATGATTTCCATGGTGTTACACCCCAGATTTTCCCATATGCATGCTCCCTCTGTGATATTGCAGTCCTCTCTCAAAGGGTAAGTAAAACCTTCCTCTGCAGTTAACACAAGGGTGCATTGTCCCTGGTTCGTCTTGCTTTGTAGTAAGTAGTGATTGAATTTCCACGCTGTTTTCTTTTGAGGTACAATTAATTCATTTTTAAGGTACCTTTCAAAGGTGAAAAAAAACGTGACACTTTTCATTTTGAGATTGATTTTCTGTGAATCCAGCTTTGTCAACATCAGGTAAGTACATTTTTAACCACGTCATGATTAAATGGATCTGGAATTTCTTGATATGACAGACTTTGAGTTTTAAAATAGTATGGTATTGGTATTTTGGTTTCTATTATGCTGTATCTTTTGTTCTTAGGACTGGACCCAACACATAAATGGGGCTCAACATGCTGACAGCCAGCTTGCTGTACTCCAGATGTAAGGAGATTTACATTCATGCATTTCCTTTTTTCTCCAAGTTTTTCAATTCTTAATTGTATCATCAAGTCATGATCATTGCTGCAAACTCCAGTCATTTTGCTCTCTCACAAAAAAAGGGATATTGCTTGCTTTTTCTTTTATGCCGCAGTTCATAATTTGAGCTTGTACAGTTGAGCTCAAGTTGTGCAGGCAGAGTCCACTGTGGGCACTTGATAGACCAGTGGGGGTCTCTTATGAAGGATGGGCTGTGGAAATCCCTGCTAAGTGAATAACAGTATGTGTGTCTGACAGTTAGTCATTTTGCATAATTTGAATTATGTTAAATTATTATAAATCCAAAAGGTAAGCATTATAAAGTGACCATGTATATCACGTTATCACAGATCAAGGTCCAGACACATGAAATACAGTTAATTCAGTATTTTATCCTATTTCATGTCTTGTGAAATTGGATTTAGTGGCTGTAGCTGTTAAAGGGAATGTACAGCCTCTCTTGACCTGCTTTGGCTTTCATATTCAGGTATCCTGAATGGGACTGTCGGAATGGATCAGTTGGACAGTGAGTATTAATGACCCATTCATGATGGATGTAAATTGTTTCATGTTTTAGCAAGTTATGGACTGTTATTTGGTTATTTCAGTTACCTTTGTACAGAAAACATCATTTGTAATATTGTTAGTCAGAGATAGACTGGTAATCTGGCATGCTGGGCATTTTGCTGGTGGGCAGATGCACCTTGGGGACGATATAATTTACTTTATAAAGTTCTTTTTGTCCAATGACTGAACCATAAAGCAGGGACAGTGGCCTATTGGTTCATTTTCTGTACTGACACTGGGCTGGCCCAATCACATCTCTTACTAGGCCCAACCTCTCGCCCTCTGTTCCTCATGTCAGATGGACAGGGTGAGCATGACAGGGCCGAGTGACAGAGTGAGGACGACAGAGCTGAGGGACAGAGTGAGCATGACAGGGCCGAGGGCCAGAGTGAGGATGACAGGGCCGAGGGACAGAGTGAGGATGACAGAGCCGAGGGACAGAGAGAGCATGACAGGGCCGATGGACAGAGTGAGCATGACAGGGCCGAGGGACAGACTGAGCATGACAGGGCCGATGGACAGAGTGAGCATGACAGGGCCGAGGGACAGACTGAGCATGACAGGGCCGATGGACAGAGTGAGCATGACAGGGCCGAGGGACAGAGTGATGGTGACAGGGCCGAGGGAGAGAGTGAGCATGAGCAGGAGGAGAGTGTAGTTGAAGCAGTAAGCATGGAGTAGCTTCATGATTAACAGGGACTCGCAGGGAGACAGTGTGTGTGCCATGCCATGATAACGATGATAATGATTAATTCAAGTAATGTTGATGATAATAAGATAACATAACATAATCGAAATGCTATCATAAATTGAGACCGTCACCTACTGCTGGTGGTCACTCAGTCAGACAGTGTCAAATAGCGCAGTATAAGCTATTTAAGCGTTTTTTAAATGTAAATTTTCCATTCACGGCTGTATGCATGTTCAAGTTGTGCTTGGACACTGACATGATGGACATCATTGAGTGTGATTAATCTGCAACAATTTTTTGACACATTATTTTTCTACAATTAATCAAAATTAACACGTTATTTTGACAGCCCTATTTATTATAGAATTTGAAATGATACTTTGGCTTCTAGCAGAGCTTCTTCTTTGACAATTACTTGTACTTCTACTTGACTATGGAGATTGTGTACTCCACACACTGATCACCAGGGAGTCAGTCAAGAGTGAGTGAGTACAATGGTCCACTTGAACTGGTACACTTGTCCACGGCACTTACTACTCAGCTTTGTAGTGGTTTAGGGGAATAGCACAGGAGGTATGCATATTTAAGGGGACTGCAAGGATGGTGTGCTGGTGGGTGGTGTCCAACCAATTGTGAGGGGCTCGCCAATTTATTGTCCCAGTCCAACCTTGTTGTTAATGGCTTGACAAGTATGTTTTTATGCTTTGCAGTAGTGATTGTGAACATGAGTCTGTGTTTGCACTTAGGGATTATAGTGAATCTTAAGTAATTATTCTTCTCTCCTGAAAGGAGTGACCGCCACTCAGACAGAGGCAGGGTTGAGGAAAACTCTGGAGGAACACAGCACAGAGCTCCCCAACACTTTGGTACAATAGCTTTTTTTGTTTATCCATAAAGAAATTGTATTGCTGCATGACTGAAAGTGTAACAGAGCTGCTTAGTGTAGAACTGTTTGCTTTTTCCCCACAAAGGAGCACAATCGAGTTACAGTAAGGAGTGTCATCCGGCAAAAGAAAAGGTGGGTTTTGCTTTAGACATGATGTTTGCATGACAGTGGTGTGTGATGGTATTAGCAGTGACACTGAATTGAAACAGTACTATTCTTAATTGTATCATTTTCCTTTTTGGAATTCAGGAAGGTGGCAGGGTGGTGTGTGCTAAATATGCTCCTAACTCTGTGGATGAGACCTCCCTGAGGAGGTTGGTTAAGCCATTTGGAAAGGCAGTGAACTTCATGATTTTCCCTGCACAAGTAAGACCGAAATCATGCCATACAGAACTTTGCCATACAGAAGAGAATAGTTGAATTTAGTTACTGGGTTAATGGGTTAATTGGTTAATTGGTTAACTTAATGGTTGAATTCAGTTGTAACTTTCTTAATACACAGTCTTAAATAAGGGAAACCATATGTCAGAATATAAAATGTAAAATACCTGAAAGGGATAGTGGGAGTACTCTGCATGTCATCATTTTCCATGTCCCAGTCAACACAGTTTTTAGCTAGATGAAGAGACTGGAATATATTCATACTTGTCATGTAATGTTGAATACAGGGAGTCCTCGACATACAAACGAGTTCCGTTCCTACAACGTGTCGTAAGCAGATTTTCGACGTAAGTCGGAATTTATACCTACATTAACCTAAATTAACACCTTAAGTCACTCACACTACACACAACACATGAAGGACATATAAAATACAGTAATTAAATGAAACAGTAGAAAAAAAAGGGAGAACAATTCCTTACCTTTATTTCTGTGGTGGTATTTACATACCAAACCGCTTAAGTCGAAACTAGGCTTTTTAAGTAATTTATGGGAGTGCGTCGTAACCACGAAATGACGTAACTCGAGACCGTCGTAACCCGAAGACCTCCTGTAATTGGTTATAAAGCATCCTGTATAATCAGAACAGAATATGAGAAACTGATTGTTTGCTGCGAGCCTGGAACTTAAGCCGTATCTTTTCAATTTGTGATTTTGATATGGACAGGCTTTCATCGAGATGAGTGTGTCCAACGAAGCAGACCACGTCGTGGATTACTACAGCCAGAACCCACCTGTAGTTGAAGGGAACCAAGTCACATTTTCTTTGTCTGCCATGTATAATTTCCTCCAGGTAAAAAAGCACCCATCTACATTTTATTCATTTTCAGGTGAATAAAATGAAAACTTCTAATGTTATAAATTGTATTTATAACATTATTTAAAGCTTTTTTTCAATAATTGTAAAGTTCATACTCTCATTGTAGCCATTATTTAAGTTTAGTAGCCATGGTAATCCAAAAACATCCAAAAATATTTTCCTCCTTGCACTATGTTCTATATAAACAATATATAAGAATTTTATCCTCTGACAAATAAAACTCTAAGTAAAGGACTGAGTAAGGAAGCTTTATATAAGTCAAAAAGCAGCCCATCACACTTGCTCTGTTTCCTGTCCAGAAACATCATAATATATCAGCAGATTGAATGTTTAACCATTGACCTTGTTTTTTATTCACTGTAGAATTCTCCAGTGGTGGCTTTTTCATTGTTGCCCCCTGGAAACGAGAAGTATCCTGAGCTCATGGCCATTGCAAAACGATTTGGACCCGTCAAACATTCATTATTCTTACCAAATCGGGTAAATCAACAACCTTTACCAATTTTTGTTAGATTACTTACAACTATGAGTTGCTCTGTACTTTACCTTGGTGTTTTTTTTCTGCCCTTCCTGTAGGTGCTGTTGGAAATGGCAAACCGGGAAGATGCAGAAAAATTGGTTCAATATTATGCTATCCATCAACTAAAAATGAAAGGCAAAAATATTCAAGTGTCCCATTCTGCAAAGCACCAATCACTGAAGTAAGGAAGGCAGATATCCTCCCCTTACATCATGAGTAGTGTAATTTTGAGGCATATGATCTGAAAAATGTTGTTGCCCATACATATGAGGGTTACATCACATTTTAGGTAATGTAAAGTGGGAGTATAAACATTAATAACAGCTTATCAGAGCAACCAGAATAGAGGTGATGAGCCTGTGGACTGCTCTCTCTTTGGATAATTGAATGCTTTTCTCTTGGATTTCAGAGCAGTGTCTGGAGATAGGAATGAAGCTGGCATTTACAGTGGACTGTCAAGTAGGCCACAAACAAGGAGGAGGTCTCCTAGCCCGAGGAAGAGGTTGCCTAGCCAGAGGAAGAGGTCGCCTAGCCCGAGGAAGAGGTCCCCTAGCCCACGGAAGAGGTCCCATAGCCCAAGGAAGAGGTCGCCTTATCCAAGGAAGAGGTTGCCTAGCCCAAGACAGAGGTCTTCCACCCCTAAGAGGAGGTCTTACAGCCCTAAGAGCAGGTCTTCTGACCCCAAAAGAGGGTCTCCTAGGCTGAGGAGAAGGTCACAGGAAAAAGGGGATGGCATCAAAAAGTCAAAGGTCAAAAACTCAGAGGAGAGAGCACGGTCCTCTCGGAGCCGATCCTCTGGAAGGTCCACTTCCCATACCAGGGAGAGCACATCCAGAGGACCCTCTGTAGAGAAGGTGGCTGACGCTAAGAAGACAGAGATCAGAGGTGAAAAATTCTCAAAGGATACTGCAGACCTGGAGAGCGGCCAACAGTCTTCATGTGCTGAAACGAAAGGCATTGTAGCGTCCAACATAAGAGAAGAGCTCAAAGAGGAAGACACTGATCAGGGCACCCAAGACCAAGCCAGGCTTGAGGGAGGGATTGACAGTGACATGGACAGTGACATAGAGGGGATGGCGGTGATTGGAGAAGATGAGGAGATGAGGTCTGAAGAGGATTATATGGAATTCCTGACTGAAATAGAAAGGGTGCAGACAGAAGAAGAGGGACCAGAAAAGTCAGTAAAGCATTCGTGTGCCTGTCCCCCAAAGGTACCTGAACCTATCAAAGAGAAGATGAGCAGACAAGCAGAAGAGAGTTCTACAGACAAGACAGATCAGGAACCTGCTACCCCAGCTCCCATGGTGGACCAGGCAGGGCCTCTGGACACTGATGCAGTGCAGGAGGAGAAACAGCAAGACAGTGAACAACGGATGGAAATACCTGAAGTTGCTGAAGAGGTAAGGTCCTAATTAGCATATGCTCTCAGCCAGACATAACCTCACAATAATGTTACATTTCTTATATAGTAAAGCAATCCCTCACAATGGCCCCATTACATCAGCAGACGAGATAAAATCTCATTCCTAGTCTAAGCTACTTCTGTTGCAGTTTTAGCAATATTTTGAGCGCTGCTAAAGCTGTGGTTGATTTTCCCGTGGCCATACAAAAGCATGGAACAGTGCTGATGCTTTAGTAAGGGTGATCTGTAAAGCTTAGCACACTTGCCAAAACAAGGTAATTAAATTCACAAATCCTGCATATTGGGGTTTCCCTGCTTCAGCCAAACATTGCCATATGGGAAGTGGTTGCAATTTATTTATCTCATTTAATGAAATACTATAGTTTTCAACTACCAAGTTACGGCCGCAGTCAGGCACTTTGTCCACCAGAGAACCCACATTTTGGGGTTTGGCTTAGTTTGATGGATGGATGTACATGAACAGATACCAAGATAATTCTGTCATATTGTGGGTCTTTTTGGGTTTTGTGATCAGTTTTTGAGTTTTCCCCTCCTGTCCTGCAGGAAGAGCCTGAATTCCCTGAAAGCTTGGAGCATTGTATTACTTTAGATGAGCTTGAAGAGGAGGATGATGTGGAGTCAGAAAGCAAATGTGGTACTTCTCTCTCAGATCCATCACAAATCCACTTTGTAATAAATGTGGTCAGAACCCTGTAGTTACACATGTCGATAGATTTTCATTGTTGCCTTTTTGTCTTTTGTCTGGCAGATCAGAGACAGAGGAAGGGAAATCAGGTCAGTCATTTTTCTCTCCTTGTTTTGATTTGTTTGATTTATGTCATTTTGATTTACTGATACATAAATCCGTGCTTATAGAATACCAATATTCTTAAACAGCAGGATGTCATAAAGTAATACATTTTGTTTATGCTTTGGCTTATGCATGACTTAATTTTTCATTTCAGGAAATAACTGGTGGAAATGTCATCTACATTGAAAATCTTCCAAACAGTTATTACACAGATACAGAGTTTGTGAATATCGCCAGGGAGTATGGGAAAGTGAAGCGCTACTTCCTGGTCCGCAGACGTCAGGAGGTACAGGAAAAGCTGCCATTTCTGAAGACTGAGTTAATCACTTTTGTTGAGCTGAGTCAAAGTTCTTAAACCTGATATTTTCATTTTTAAGGCAGATACCAGTATTCCATAAACCAAGATGCTGTGCGTGTCTTAGTTTCAGCATGGTTTTTGGTATTCATCCTTTGGTTTTAACATGTTTTCAGATGCATGTTTAAAAAATATGATTCATATAATATTGTAGCAGTGTAGCAGCTAGAACTGTTTGATAAAGACAAACAGTTATCACAATAACTTGACCCAAATGCCTCCATAACAGTAATACAATACAAATTTTTATAAATAAAACTTAAGCTATTTACTTTTGTGGTTTTCATACTAGGTTGAACAAAAAATTAAATGTTGGTGTTGGTTATAATAATGCTCTGGTATCTGCATTTGCATGTGATATATAATCTAAAACATCATCTAAAAGTATTACATCAATTTTCACTGACTTCCAGGGCTTCATTGAAATGGAGAGCACTGAAGATGCCCATAGAGCAGTAAGGGAGCTGTCTAAAAAGCATCTGGAAATGGATCGCAATGTTTTGACTGTTTACCTGTCACGGAAATACAAAAGACTGACACGTGGGTAGGTGCCTCAGTCAACTTTTGAGTGACCTTGTTTTAAATACAAAAGTTTGATTTAGATGCATGCACAGTGTATATGCTACCAAGTCACATTCATTTCCAGATTGGAGGTCCAAATGGAAGTGACACACCTGTCCTGATCTCTGCCAGAACATAATTTGATAAATAAAGTTTAAATAAATAAATGACGTCAGTGTGACATCATTGCTACGGTGACAGTTTACATTTACATTTGGCAAATGCTCTCATCCAATTTCTTGCATAGCATGCATTTATAAAATGCATCGATTTATGCTGCTAGAAATCATTATGAACAGTTAAAACTGAATATTATGCTGAAAGGTATAACACCACTGCCCATGTGGCAATCGAACTTGCAGCTACTGAGTAACATCCCCAGTTCCCTAAGAGTTTCACTGCTCCACGGCACTGCCACACCTGTTTGGGGGGGTGTGTCCTTCTTTTCTCTTAAGCTTGTGGAAGTCATCTTGAAGTCATTGTATCATCAGTACCTTCCCATTTGATGTTTTTACACTCAAACACAGGTGGAGCCCCGATTTAGACACCAATGATGACAGTGGGCGGAGGAAACATCGAAGAGAGAGCAGCATGAGAGAGGAACAGGAAAATGGCAGCTCAAGAACCAAACCAGGGAAGGAAGAAAAGCCCCCTGCCAAGAAGACATGTATCAGAGAGGAGAGGAGCGCCGGGGAGGAGTCTGACAGCAGCAGCAGAGAGGAGCAGAGTGCAGCTAAAGAAGACCCCAGCAGCAGCAGAGAGGAGCAGAGTGCAGCTAAAGAAGACCCCAGCAGCAGCAGAGAGGAGCAGAGTGCAGCTAAAGAAGACCCCAGCAGCAGCAGAGAGGAGCAGAGTGCAGCTAAAGAAGACCCCAGCAGCAGCAGAGAGGAGCAGAGTGCAGCTAAAGAAGACCCCAGCAGCAGCAGAGAGGAGCAGAATGCAGCTAAAGAAGACCCCATCAGCAGCAGAGAGGAGCAGAATGCAGCTAAAGAAGACCCCAGCAGCAGTAAGGTGGACTTGCCACAGGATGGGGAGGACAAGGAGAAAGGGAGAGCTGAGGCAATGGTAGATATGGAGATAGAAAGTGAAGATGTAACTATCTTCCAGCCCTCGGGAAGTGCAAACACCCAGAGCCACTCAGAAGAGGTGAGCTAGATGCAATACACATTGCTTCGAGACAATTTTTAAAAACCTTTTGCCTAATTGTTAAATCAAAAATGAATCTTGCACTGTAATGTTGAGTCAGTATTTACTGTTTAGTTACACATTAATGAAATACCATAAAATGGTATGAAATGCTGTGTGATGCAATGCATGCTGTTGAAAATACTGAGTGATGATAAGAGTTCAAGCAACTTCTAAATAAAAAAATCAACAAACATGTCCAGCAGGGGACCAGCAGTGAACACCCTGATGTGAAGAATGAGGTCTGTGATAGAGAGAGCAAAGTGGAAACAAAGCCAGATCCAGCCGCAGACGCCCTGGGGCCCTATCTGCCCAACAACCCCTTAGGTAGGGCAGTTCCGTTATATTGATGTGGATTAGATTTCTAAATTAAAATCTTTTCTAAACTGAAATGTCATTATTGTAACCTACATGCATGCAAGGTCTTTCACTGCCCCAAAAAGCCTAATCTTTGACATGTGAATGTGGTTACAGGAATCAATTTTGTCTGTCAGAAAATTGGCTACTTCTGCAGCTTATGTAATGCCATCTATGTTAGTGAAGATGAAGCAAAAAATGAACACTGCGGCAGCCTCTCTCACTACTACAAACTCAAGGTAAAGGAAAATGTGTCATTTCATTCATTTGTTTTCAGAACCTGCCTATTCCATTTATGTCCTGCATAAGTAACATAATATCTGGTACATTACTGTAAAATGTTCATTTCATTTGAATTAGGCACATGTAAGTTATTTGAGCTCATACCTTGCAATGATAGCAAATGTATACACTGATCTTATAGTGTTCAGATTGAAACCTGGAATGGAAAGAAACTGTGAACTGAAAATTTTACATACAGGACAAATTCCCTCTTAAATATATCTGCAATAATGAAAAGCATTAAGAACCTGCTGGATTAGTTTTAGTAGTCAAGTAAACAGCTTTCTACAAAAATTCATTCATGGACATGAGGCACTTCCATACAATAAGTAGGTCTACATTGGAGTGACCCCAGATGTCTTTGAATACTTAATGAAATTTAAACACTATTGAATTCATAGCATTGAAATATTATACTTTGAAAACCATAGCTTCATCTGACTTTATTTTTAATCAACTTCCTTTAATCCAAACTGAGTATATTTGTGTTTAAAATTAACATTTTAAAATAAAAGTAGGTTATATGGTGTTCACAAATTCAGATTCAATAATTCAAATTTCAAGAATCAGTATTCAGATTGTTCCTCTAGTTTCTATTCAGTTTGCAAAATTGGAGCTATTGATTGAAATCCTTTGATTCCAACACCAGCTGTTCATTTAAATTTTGACTGTGGGGTATACATAAAAATTGTTTGCATTGGCACTCTTGCAAAAGTACATAAGTTATCACTACTTTAGACACCTGACTTTAGCTATGATTACTACACTCATGTTACAAGCATCTCCACTGTGTGTGTGGCTAATGTAGCCACCCAGCAAATTTTATGTCTTTGGCATGGGATAACCAACGTAAGCTAACCGAGAAATGTAAATCATTATTGTTAATTAGCTTGCTACCTAAATATCTTAAGTTCCAATGTGTTTCTGCTGTCCAAACACTTTATCACACTGGTAGTAATGAATGAGTAACTAGCTAAGGAATAGGTATCTAACAAAGGTTCCTTCACATACAAAGCAGCAGCCCTCCTTATACATCAACATCAAACATAAAACAGCTGATGCCTGTCCAGGTGGCTGTGATTGTCTCTCTTTTGCTTCCATAATCTTCCTTTTGATACATGGAAAACTACTTTCATGTACCAATTTTTCAACATAAAACTTGCTTCTCTATTCCCAGTTCATTTTGGCCAGTTACATTTTAACCACCTGAAACCATCAATCATGCATTACGGTTAACTCTTGATATTGGCTTGGAATCTTTACACTTACCCCTCTCAGCTCTTTAACTTATTTTATCTTTATGTGATGAAGTCTGAATGTGCAAATACTTGAAGTACCCATTCATATTTCGGCTGTATTCCTCTTGTGTTTTTAATATTATTGTGAGACACTTAATTCTTTCTGTTTTTCCAGGCCTACTTGGAGCAAAATGGCAACCCTAAATGAGAAATGGCAATATAATTATGCCCAGTGGAAACATGATGGAAGGAAGACACTAGCAGTTGCATCTGTGGGGTCTGGTGTGCCATATTCTTCTGTGAACCTCGTAAACCATTATTCATGTTTCAAATAAAAAAAAATAAAAAACAGGTGTTTTTCTGTTAGTGTTTAATGCTTTGAATGCTTATTTGCTCAAAGAAAAAAGCAGTAGTATTATTCAGTATGGAGATTGTGAATGTTTTTGTTTTTGTAAAGCGCATGCTTGTTTGATTGTGGTTGTTTAGTTGGTTTTCATCTCTGTTGCATGTGAAAAGTTAACATTGTCTACATTAAAGTAATTGTAGCTGACAGCTTATTTGGAAAAGGTTCATGTTTTCATACACTGATAGAAGACCTAGAGCAGTGGTTCTTAACCTTGTTGGAGGTACTGAACCCCACCAGTTTCATATGCGCATTCACCGAACCCTTCTTGATGGCCAAGCGGGGCGTGTCATCACGAATCATAAGGGTCGGGTGTGTGTCTTGACCTCCGCCGAACCCCTGAGCCTGACTCACCGAACCCCTGGGGTTCGATTGAACCCAGGTTAAGAACCAGTGACCTAGAGGCACAAAAAAATCCTGATTCATCTTTATATGATTATCAGATTCTTTGCTGATAAACATTCCTATTTTTCTAACACTTAAATTTAAGCTGTTTTTTTACATATCATGTGTATAAAATAATGAGAAAGCATTAATGTGAAATGCATACAGCTGTTATCTGAATTAATTATTGAAACAAACTTGAATTCCTTTACAAATTCATTAATTCAGTGTCAATTGATTTCTCCCCATATCAAAAAAAGTTAACCTTTTGTAAAATGAACCAGGATGTCAACCACCAACACATTAACCTTAAGTAAAAGTGTCCTTCTAAATTAGGTTTGTATTGTTCTTTGTTTTTGTGAAGTAAGTTACAAGAGTATGCCAATGTGTGAATGGGCCTCACAGCCTGCATCCTGTTAAAGTATTGTTCCAGTGTATGAATGGGCAAAATGGTGTGTTGTTGAATACTGAGTCAGTGCCAACTGTGATCAGATAGTTGGTACACAAGTGCTCTTGAATAGGAATCCACTGTGGTGTGAAAAGAAGCAGATCGCTAACATCACATGTAGCAGAGGAGAGTGAGTGCGTGTTCGTCTTCCTCTTGATTAATAATATATTTCGGCATCAAGCCCTCGGGTATAATTTGGAATTTCAAATTCACAAAAACAACAGCAGTAACTGTAAGTAGGTTGCTGCAAACATACTGTCACAGTACTTTAAAGCATTTCATGTGAAAACTCAAAGGCTAAGTAGAACAAGGCCTGTTCAGTTATTCGTCCAGGTGATTGCCAAGGATGATCAAGCTGTTGGTGGAGGAGATGATGGGGGCATACATTTCTCTTAATCAATGAGGAAGTGCTAAGAGGGCAGGTATGGGAGGACTGTGCTGCAGAAAACGCAACCTTCCAGATTACATATTAATCCAAGCAAAAGCAGAGGTCTTATGTACCGTGTTGACAAATTGAATTGATCTTTTAACCTATTTGTAAGTGGTCACACAATCACATGCCTTCCTTACACTTTTAATTCTTTTTATTGCTGACAAGGGGAATGAAAGTCGTGGGCTAGACTACCTGGTTTAATAAAGTATGCTTGATCAATCGCAACGAAGCATTACAAATTATTTATGTTGCCCAGTTGTTCTTGAAGAGGACGCAAAGGTTTTACAACAGGTAGTGCCCTAGAGCCTCATTTATAAACCGTGCATATGCTCAAAAAACGCTCCAAAACATACGTACATCGATTTTCACGCACAATTTGGGATTTATAAACTTCTACTTGATGTGAGAATGTACGTACCAGTACGATGCGTTTGACCCATGCAAAATTATATTGTTTCTAATATCTATTTAAGAGAATAAAGCTTTGATTTTGCATTCTGAGAAGTTTCTTTTTCCCTTATTCACTGCCTTTGTTACATTTAAAATGTATTGCTCTGGTCTGCACATTATTTATTGATCTTGCTTAGTTGATTTCAACTTCCGGAGCACCATATATGCTTAAATGTGGGCGTTCACGCATGCACAGTTGGACGGTTAGTTGTGATTTGTAGAAGAAGACATGTGTAAGTGTTGCTTGGGCAAGTTTTATAAATCAGAATGTTTGCGTACGTAAATATTTAAGTACAAAAGTACGCAATGTCTTATAAATGACGCCCTGAATCTTTCCTCGCGGTTCCGGAAGCTCTAACTCTGAACTACACGTCCCATTGTGCCTTGTAAGAGAAGAGAACGCCGTCACCATGGTAAACCAATATGGCGGTTTCTGGTGAGACTTCTGAAACTTGGCTATAACATTTGCGTAAAAAACAAAAAGCTAATTTTAGTGAAAAACAGCTGTTTTAGCTATTTAGTAAGTGTTAAAAGATAACTTAACACCATGAGATAAAATCTGATGCTTAAGTTATTCCATTGCATCTTACGAAAATATACCATTTGTTCTAATGCTATTGTGTGCCTAGCGATACATTCGATGCAAGCAAGCCACAGCTAGCGATACCTTACTGCAGTAAGAGCATTTTCGCTCGGTAAAAGACCAATTTCAGAAATGATATATTTAACCTTTATTTATACTCGGAGAAGAACACACTGAGGGACAAAAGTCCTCTTTTGCGAATGTGCCGAGTTTACAGTTAAATGTTAAATTAGCATAGCAAGTTGGTTATCACTAGTTATCTAGCGATAGGTCATACGTTAGTTGTTAGTATCTAGCTAACAGTTACCTTGGTTGTATTGGTAGCTAAGGTTAAAGAATGTTTATAGATCTTAAAATATGTAACTTTGCTTTAGACACTGTATTAGTTATATATTGACTTGCCATAACGAGGTGGCGAGATAGCTAAGATTGTTGGTAGCGCACGTTTGATTTAAATAAAAAAAAAGATCTTTTTTTTTTTTTTTTTTTTTTTTACAGGTAAACATGTAATCGTATCCTTCAAAATAAGAACGATGACAGTCCTTTTGTGAACATTATTTCTGCCATCTCTCTTTCCATATCCGTTTCTTGAGTCGGTTCAGTCCTTAACATATGTCCGTAGCTGTCGTCTGCGCCGCTGCAGGTTCTGTTTTATTTGAACGGCTGGTACTTCGCTGTCTTCTTTATCGCAGAGATTCTCATGTTCGTTTACAAAGGTTGGCTACTTTTCCATTGACTACAACAGCCTACCATATATTTATTTATTACTTAATTTACTTCTTTGATACAGAGGTTCAGTAGGATTAACAGGGGATCAACAGTAGTGTTGCATACTGAGTTCAAATTATTGAATTATCAGTGCATTATGAAAAAAAAAAAAAAGCTGGTAATGTAGATATATCCTGTGATTAAAGCATGCCTCCCATTGTTTTACAATTAAGTATAGGAAAAATAAAATGCGGAAATAAAGAATATTGTATTTGGATTACTTTGTAATGGTATAATCTCTCTCTTTCACTCCCTTTGTTTCTCTTTTTTAAGTAGGTGTGTCGCTTCCATACCCCAGAGCTAATCTTACTCTTGATATAGTGCTACTGTTTATCTACCTTGGGCTTGAGGTCCTCAGGCTCTTTTACGGTTAGTCAAGCTATTTGTGAATTTTCTTTTATGGTGTTTGTCAGTGTGTGTTAATTAGTCTATGGCTGTCTAAGGGGCATATTTATTGCCTTCAAAATGTATTGCCATTTTTGCTTATTGAGTCAATATTTTTTTTCCACCACTGTGCATCCTTCTCTGGCTATTTAGGAATAAATGGGGAATGATGAATTCATTGTTTTTACTAGCAATCATCTCAGTAATTGTCCAGTCACAGTAAAGTGCTATTTCTCTGCCTACTACTGATAGCAGCCTTTGGGCAGCATATGGCGATCATCCTAAGGGAATGGGTTCTAGTGCCTTCTTTGTACATCATGCATGTACATCAAGGTGATAACTGCCATTGGTAGTGTGTTTGGCAACAAATTGGTAATGGATAGTTGGAAGTAATTTATCTCTGGCTAGTATATTAAAAAATGGATTACCTTCAGCCTTGATCTTTTGGTTATAAAAAACCAATGCCTTTGTTCTAGAGTGTTTGTTTTTGCACTTACAGGGAATGGCTCTGCCATGAATTATTCCAGAATGAAAAGCAACAGAAAGGGCAATTAAGGCTCCTGTAGTCTGGGTGTGTTAGTGATGAAAGAGTGAGCTTTCATGTGAACAAACTTTAGTGGAGCTAAGTAACATACGGATCTTATGCTGTTTGACAGCTCATTGTAGCTCCACCTGTTACGGGGTTCATGAAACCTCACTTTCCCATAGTCACTGCCGGTGTATAAGACTAGTAAATCTCACCTCCAGGTCGAAAAGGGAACCTGTGTGAACGATCTCTGGCCTTGGCACTAAGTGTAGCAGTGCTAGTGCCCTGCGTAGTGCTCTGTGTGTACTACCTGCTCCTGCAAACATTTGTGTTACGTCTGGAGCTACTACTCAGTGCTGTCTTGCTCTGCTTTTATGGTCTGGAGCTACTCCTGGCTCTCCTCACCATTTCCGCCTTCACCAGGTATGCACAGACATGCTTCGCCGTCTCTTAGCACCTCATAAAGTATTTATTAAGTTTTCTAAGTTGAATCAAATTACTGCTGAAGCGTTAACATGTCTGTAGTCTTTCTTGTTCTTCAGCAATCATGAGTTTGCTATCTGCTGATTCATCTATCCTCAAGCAGACTGACTGAAAATTAGACAGACTATACTAAACTGTAGTTTAAAGAGTTTTCACTTTGTATGCCTACCTATTTTTCTGCTTCTCAAATGTTTCTTATTTCTTCCTCTTTTCAGGGCAAGCATGTATTAATGTGTTATCCCAACAAAGCATTGATGTCTGCATTATTTCTTTAAATGGAAGACAGATGGAGAAAGGCAATCATGCTGACATAAGGCATACTTTGTCTCCAGTTAACTTCAGTATGAATTGCATTGGCTGAGTTTCTTGTTTTTTTTTCCATCTGAAATGTTTTAAAAAGACAAGTATTGCTTTTGTTTTGGACACACTACTACTACTTCTTTGGAATTTGAGAAGACAAATCCTGTCACAGAAATGTGTATTTGTCAAGAGAAACTATCTTGTCAGAGTAAACTACTCATTTCAACTTTGCTGTAATACTATATTTCCTGTTGATTGTTTGTGTAATCCACAGGGAAGGGTATTGGTAGTCATGTACTTCATTTGTAAATCATTAAATGTAAGGTGAAGCTGTACATATTATGCACTGTTTGAAAGTATAGTATGGTGATTGCTAGCATACAACAAATGAATGTTGTGAAGTGAGTAATATGTTTTCTAAAACAAGTTAACACAATAAATGTATGTTATGTTAAGTTTGTATTCAGATGTTGTCTTTAGAAATTTGTATTTCAGTGTTGACCCTCCGCTATTCGCATGTTTTATCATGCTAACCTGGGTCAAATATGTATTTCACATATTTCATGGCCATTCAAATATGTAGACTGAATCCATATTGTCCATGTATGGTCTTGAAAATGATACATTTGAAAATGTGTAAATTGCACAGAAATATTATTTTAGATACAACTGCTCCTTACTTGGGGGAGGGGGGGATGGGGGTATAGAATTGAGAAATGGGTGGTTGATAAAGAGTAATTAATGTCTGACTATAATGAATAAGTCTTAACTATGTTGTGTTACCTTCAAACAATACAAATATGATAATTGTTTATGCTGAAGTACACATCAAGGCTGTTGGTTTGAAGTCCAAAAAAGATGTCCCAGTCTTTTAAACAAAAAGCATCTAACTGGAGTCACCAGGGGCCCAAATTTTTTTAGGCCTCATTCAATGAACACAATTGAATTGTGGACAGTGGCTCTACACAATTAAGTTGAGTTGTTTGAACATTACAAGATCTTTTTAGAACTACAGAAACAACTTGTGTTGTGAATACACAAGTAATTTAAGTTCAACCTAATGAAATCAAAATGTTCAATGCACTTAAATCAATAAAATTATGTTCAAAAATGTAAGCAAATTATGCCCTGTGGGTGTGAAAATCGTTTATTTAATCTGCTTTACTTTTACATCCTGGTTAATAACCCTTTTTATTAGAAAAGGTTCACTAATTAATGTTGTTCAGGGTTGCCTGACATAATTTGATCAGAGGTACTGTGGAATGTGAAACAACTGTTTTTGTGGCATAACCATTCTTCTCCAACACCATTCAATCTTGAAACTGCTTTGCATAAACCAGGCAGACTGTTTTAATGACAACGATTCTCATTCAAGGTAACCACAGTCACCTCCAGCAGTAGCAGGAGTGGAAGGAGGCACATGTATAGAACATAATAAAAATGTAAAATCTTAGTTCTTCCAAATTAATCCAAATTGACTAAATGTTGTTGATTCAGCATAATTGAATTTAGTTGTTTTTCCTTGTGGATTAATTACAATGCACAATATTATATCAAGTACACATTGAAGAACTATTTATCTAATATGAACTCAAAACACTTCACCCCCTTAGTTCATTAATACCTGTCTTCTCCCAACAAATTGCATTGCATAGATTGAAGGTAATTAAGTAACTGGAACTAAGGTTTTTGTACACAAAATAATCAAGCATAGCAAGGCTTATATATTTGTGTGAATAGACTGTTATGCAATCATGTATAGACAAAAAACCTAATTTTTATGTATTGAATCTGTAGGTTTTGTTACGTCAAACAAACAGCCACTGGAAACCAGTATGTGCATCTGTGAATCAGACATAAAAAAAAAACATTTAGTTCTTCATTTTTTATTCAGAATATTTACTCATACTTATTCTACAAACACCTTGTTAGATTTCAAATACATTGGTGTCTCAGACATCTAGTTTTGAAAGTGAGCAGCGATCTCGTCTAAAAATACAACCACTGATGCTGAACACGTTCCGCAGCTACAGATAATGCAGGGACAGGCCATTAGACCATGATATTCCCTCAACTGAGAACAGGTGGAGCCCACACAAAAGTTGCTACAGGTTTTCAAGAGCAGAGATGGAGTCAACAAATATAGGAAAGGGGGTATTTTGCAGCTAGTTTGGGAGACACTATTCTATTTGATAGAACTATTTAAAATTTTATATGAAATACCATTTGTGAAGTATTTGGAAGATAATGTACATTTCAATTGTATATTTATCTCTGTGAAATACTATTTTAATCAGTTATTTAAATTATTTGTACTACTTAAAATGTTTGTAAATACTCCCAGTAAAAGTAATTTGTTTACTTAATTTACAAATTATTTAAATACTCAAAACAAATATTTCAAATAAGACATATGCAATTAGTATTTGTATTTGACCAGGGTCTGGCGCCATGCTGTGCAACAGACTAGTACTGAGTATATTAAGGGTAGTTCATACATTAACGGTCCGTTTAATGATGTTTGTTGGCAGAATTTCCTATCCTGATATCCACTCTAATGAGCAAAACGACCGTAGTGCTCACAATAGCGGGGATGGGCGTTTCCTACTTTTACAGTCATTTACCCGGAATATTTCCCGAAATTCTTTATCCATGAGGGGGCGCTTGGAAGTTACAACAAACGAAAAGGGGTTCACAAAATAAATTTAAAAAATCATATACAATAGACTTACGTGTAACAATGTTTCATGTCATTGTAATTTTGCAGTCCACCTTATTGTGTCGGAGAACATGTCCCAGAACACTATAAATTGAATAGAGGACCAATGATAGCACCGATGATGAGGAGAACCATGAAACATGACTTTAAACCATTTTAATAATTATTATTAATAATGATTATAAATGATTCGTCTACGACAAATCGATGAACCTATATTACATTGAACAATGCCGTTTGCGTAGTTCGTGATAGTTTGCTGTTGGATATCTCCAACGAACACTAAGTCACCGGAGAGAAGCACATTCAGCGATCAAAGAAAACCCAATAGCGTCCCTAAACCATCGAGGTGCAACTTCCGGTGATGAGATTGGTGTTATTCCGCGCTTTGTCTCTTCTGAAGAAGAAATACAGTTCCTGAGCTGTGTGCAGGTGGCGAGGCAGACACGGGCTGGCTGTGGATGCGGCTGGTATCCCATTAGCAGGCGCAGTCTGAGGGGTGGAGCCTTCTAGCATCACTGAAAAGACAACGCTGACCTCCAGTCTGGAACTCAGGAAAGGATTTTCGAGCTGGGCGGACGAATGAAACTGCAGGAGGGAGACAGAACCTGGACAGACTGTCACCGAAGAAGCTGGGGGTACCGCTGATGCAGGGCGCATGCTAACTGGATATGGTATCTTTCACGTTGAATGGCCTTGCTTTTTTGGTTGATAGCTAACCAGATCGTCTGATTTGTTCTGCAACATATTTAAATTTTGTCGAGATAGATTTCACAACTGAATTAGTTGTTTGTTGTTGATCTACACTGACTGGGGGTTCGGGTACACGATGCTATCTTGCCCCTCTTCGCCGACGGCGGTGAAGGAAGAGAAAGGAAAGGAAGGAGAAGCTCAGAAAGTCAAAACTGAGGTAAGAGGCGCTAAAATAAAACAAGACATTTACTAACAACTGGCCGATATTTCATGCTTAAAAAACAATTTGACTGAATTTTATTTAATGCACCCAATATGCACGGTTTAATTGTAGTGCTAATTGGATTCCTGAGAAACCTAAAATCTATTCACTTCTCTTGATAAACCGACTGTTCACAGTCAACGAGCCACCCTCGTTTTATTTTTTTTTCTTTCAGCAGTTTTATTTTAGGGTAACGTTGGTGGCTGCTAGGATAAGCAATACTTGAACATTTCTGTACAGTCTTGGAACGCTAATCATGTTTTATTTAGTACTGCAAAATATAGATGCTTGGATACATTTTTTTATGGGCTTTGTAATATTTTGAGGGTCGGAGCCACCCATGCTCGTCTTTTCATCAGGCAAAAATAAGAATACTAGCAGGGATGGAGCGACATTGTGTCCTGATATATTTATTCGCTATTACATTACATTTGAAAGCAAATGCCGAGAATGGAGTTATGGGGTATTGAATGCTTTTTTGAAAGCTGTTTCTTCCAGAGAACCTCCTTTATCGTTTGATTAAGGACCAATTGGAAAGTATTGATTAAGGTTCGAGAAATTTAACAATTTAAAAAGTACAGGTTATACGATTTAGCCCGTCGACTAAAACAAAACATTAATATCCATCCGCCAAGGCATTTAACTGTAGACATTCATTCCATGTCTGGAGGTGATGTTGCCCAGGTGTGGTGCAGCCTGTTTGGTTGTGAAGTTGGCTGTATCCTTGTATGCTGAACTTGTTTGTTGCTTCCTAACCAAAGTACATAAAAGTTGGATCTCTTTTTTGTTACATTTCAACCGAGTCAAATCACACAAAATGATTGTGTGTTGAGAGCATGTGCAGCTAAAGCAGTTCTGTGTATTGTGCAGCTCGTAAGAGGTTTTTGCTTCCCCAAAAGTGGGTCACTTTACCTGTTCATCTGCACATTTCGACAGGAAAATGCAGACTCAGCGGGACTGTGATTTCAACCTGTGCAAAACATTCCCTGAAAAAAATTGAAATTATTACTTAAGATATCTTAAATTAGACACTGCTCTTACAGTTTGTCATAGAGAAAGTTTAATGAAGAATAGTCACTCTTGCCTTGGAAATGGAAGGAAAAAATGGAAGGAAATGGAAGGAAAAATGCTGCAGCAGCCAGCTCCCCATTACTCAATGAGTGTTTAGTGCAACTTGTTTGTTGCATTCAGGGCAGCATGACCTTATTTCAATGAGTCTGTGGTCATTAAAATGCACTGAGCAGAATGTGATTTCTCCATTGTACCTGTACATATAGACCCAGTATGCAAAAGGAAAAAAGGGTTTGCAGTTCAAAACCTTATTTGTACAACCCACACAGTTCAGATGGATATTTCTGGACAAATGGCAGAGAGTCACATGTCTGAATGAACAGGCCTAAATCAAAAGCTCATGTGCCACAAGGGACAAAATGTTGACTAATGCAACACCACAGATCACTACCATGTAGATTTTCAGGTATCTACAAGTGCATGCACATTGCACTTGTCACTGCAGATCAGTTCAGATCAGTATCCATTTTTCACGCATTTTCCTGTGTGAAGCACATACATCTATGTAGCTTACTGAGCCAAACTGGACTGAATTATTTGTGTGTGAGTAAGCTTAGCCTTAGTTGCTTATAGGTGACTGTGGGTCAGTGCAGCTGGACCAGATGTGTTTTCCTTTTTCCTTTCAATGGTAGTTTACTTAATCTCCTTTTGCTGCGTCATTGTTGCAAAGACAGGTTGAGTCAGGGGAGGTGTTGATGTCTTACTCATTCATAAAAACCACATAGACCTACCCAATGGCTGCAGTATCTATGGGACCCGGGGTTTACACAGCAAATGCCTCCTTTGTTATGACAGCTCATTAGTTTCTGCACCCAATGTATAAAATAAAATTTTGGCTGATTTCAAATGCCATGGCTCTGTGGAGATACTGAAATGAACATGATAATAAATGGAGAAATTATTAAAAAATAAAATAAATAACAACTAAACCAAACAAATAACAAATAAACAAAACCTTAATTAAGTAGGAGAAGCTAACCCTACATTATGGCACTAGTTTGGTGCCTGCAAACTGACATAGTGATTCATGGGGCTGGTAAATATATTATATTTCAGGATTTCTCAGAGAGGGCAAATAAACCTCCTACTGGGGAGATTTGTTTTTCAGATGGTTCAAGGTTGTACTTTTCATCAACTATATTAAACAAAATAAGAAAATGTTACAGGTCCAACTTGGTGGCATTTTTACAATCCTATAAGTCCTTGCATAAATACTGCTGGTATCAGTGGGATTAGACCAGCTTTCCTGGGTGGATGTGCTTCAACGCATAACCAGCTGGCTGCGGCCAAGCAGCTGAAAAGCAGTGAATCAGATGGCACACATTAGTGCAGATTCTCACACATTACACTAACCTGCTGCTGTCCACCGGTACCACAATGCCTGGGCTGCTGGCTGGTCAGTGTCTGATGACTGCTCTGCAACTCAGTGTATTGAGTATTCAGTCAGCCTCAGACTGCTGCACTTCTCTCAACTCCATCTTCTTTTTTGGTAGTGCAAGCGGCTGACTGAGGAGAGAGATGAAGCTGAAAGACAGCTGAAACACATCAAAAGAGGTGAGTGCCTGCTTTTTTTATATGTTAATCACTGCGAGGCCGAGGATTCTTAACCCAGTTACATCTGTCATGCAGTATCCATTGCCTTCAGGATAGGTGGGGGCGTGGCTGGTGTGGAAGTGATGTCATCGTCTCCTTCTCTGGCAGCTCAAGCAGGCATAACAGCAGATTTTTCACATTTTGCTTCTCTCATTGGTTATTGCTGGGATCAGTGGTCATGCAGCCTGCCGTGGTGCATGGAAAGGTTCCCACAGAGGAGCTGCATGACCATCACTGAGGGAGACTGGAATCTGAGTAACAGGGGCAGGCAGGTCGCTGAAGTAAACCATTTGCTTGACTATGTAATGCCCTTTTACACACATTCTCTGCAGCTGTAGCAGTGGAGCCACTTAGAGGCTTCACAGTGCAGTGCCCCCGCTGTCCTACTTCACCTGAGCCTTACTGTTGTCCAAATGCCCCTTGCAGAAATTCGAAAACACAGTTTTGTTGGCATTGTATCTGACAAAAGTGTGGCACTGCAAGGCACTCCATTCAATTCCTGCTGTTTGCGCTCCATGCCTGATAAATATGGTGTCACATACTGATCAGCATCTTCAGATTGGTGGTTCAGAAATTCCTGGCAAAATTAAAATGTGTACTTCAACTGTGGTAATTCCATACATACCCACAATTCTAACACGAGTTAGATATAAAGAAGTGAGAGAAAATGTGACTTTGATAGGTGAATGGGCTTTGGGCGACTGCCTGGAGAGGGGTGCATTAGTCATGCTTCCTGCTGTCCCCCTCCATTGTCTAACGATAGAATGCAGCCTGCGTTCATTACATCATCCAAAGCTCCACCTGCTTCTTCACCTCCCTACCCCGATGGCCCGGTCTCCTAACCAGGCCCTGTGCTGGCCACTTGTGTGGTGTTTGAGAGGGGGATTCCAGTTTCCATGACGACTCACAGCCAACCATAGCGATGGAGTGTTGTTTGGCCTGGCCTCGCCCAGCTCAGCCTGGTTATGTGTAATGAAATACAGCTACCATTAGCCAGGGAGCTACAAACAAGGGCACAGAGCTGGAGCTGCCTGCTTGGAAGTGAGTGGGAGGTAAGAGAAGAAACACAGAATTGTTTAATAGCAGTTTTGCTTTCTATGTGGAATTAGCCTCTGAGCAGCAAGTTATTCTTTTCACATTTGCAGAGCCTGTCTAATGTTAGATGGCATGTGGAACAGTAACCACACCTTCTCCTGAAATTATCTTATTTGTGTTTGTAAAAAGCACATTTCTATTTCTGGTCTTCATAAAAGGCCCATTTGGGTTGCCTAAGGTTAGTTGTGCCTAATTATTAAGAAGTCATGTGTTATTATGTGTGCATAATAAAGCATGACCAAACCCTAACCCATATAAACTATTGCAGGCATTAAACTTTTCATACAATCTGCACAATCATTATATATATACAGACACACACACATAGACTATATATGTATGAAGCATGTGTAATTTTATAGGAGGACAGCAATAGTTCTACTTTAAAGTTGTATTATGATAAAATCACTTTGAGCCGTGTTCACAGTCGCATGCTGGAGTATCAGAGCGGCCTCTTTGCTTTGAGGGAAGACAGAAGGTGGGTTTTTTTTGCCTGAAGAGGGTTTTCAGTGGATGTGAGCAGGGAGCTGCAGGAGCTTGCTGAGCTGATCGTAATTAAGCTCACTGCAAGGACGAACAAAGGCAGGTAGCACCCAAGCTATCACACTGTTCCTGGGGACCCGGTCACAAGACCCCCCTCGTTGCTGGAATTGTCACTGGGCCTCCAGGGAAGGGGTGTAGGCTCTGTGATGTTATTTCACTGAATTATTAAAATACCCCCACCCACCCCCAAAATTATAAATTATTCATGACTAGAAAATGAATGTCTCTTCCTGTATTACAACCCTCCATTGTGGTCCATGCTGGGGGCTTGTTGCATCTTGTATTTCATGGGTGCATTATATCTTAGTTACTGTGTGGAAGAGAGAACTTATTTTAATAAGAAAGAAGCCTTTCAAAAGGGTCATCTTGAATTTAAAATGCACTCCACTTAAAAAAGAAAAACACAGGACAGAAGGATATTATGTTGCGCCGAAGGACCAATACATTCATACTCACAAAAGTAACTTCAGCTCTAAAATGACATTTGCCGCTTATTAGAAAACACTAAAAAAAAATTGCTCTTTGACTGTAGACTAAGTTGTACTGCTATCCATATAAGATAATTATGAAATGGAAGTTAGTAAACAGTATGTTATCAGCTGTATTTTTAAATCAGCACTGCCATTTACATAATTTATATGATTGAATTTTTGAATTGAGTCTTTTTCCCCAAAATAGTCCCAATAATAGGTCATACTGTTATGCAGGGAAGTGTACTACTTTGTATTGTTTTGTGCCAAATGGCATTCTCAGTCAGATAGTGCCTACTATACTTAAATTTTTCATCTCATCTCTAAATTGCATAGAATTTCAAAGTCTCAGATAATATCTTGGAATGTTATACTGCATTTATTTTTTCATTTTCACTTGAGCATCTGATTTTAAGTTGCCAGAATAATGAACTGTGATGGATTTGTTAACATCTCTAAAGCATTTCCTGTGTATTTGTACCTCTCGGAGCTAAAAGCACATGTGTGTTTATGCAGGTGTGCCTGTGTTGTCATTAATTCACGTTTGTACTTCACTATAGCCCTTTCATGCTGTGTATTTTGGGAAGTTTCCCCCAGAGGACATTTCATCTGTCAGGCTGTACATTAGGTGTGTAGCTAGTCTCAGGTCTTTTCCGATGTCAGTGTAGATTCCTGTTTCCTAACTCTATTGTATTGGGCTGGCTCTGTTCTTGCTAATGCCATGATACCTTAATTGGGCCACATACCTGCCTTCTCAATCAGGTAATTGCTGCTAGGTGTGTGGTCCCTTATTTTCCTGTAGTATACACCACCTTCCTCTTTCTTTTAAGGCACAATTCTTTTTCTTCCCTTGTTCCCTACCTATTTAATTTCTGTTGATCTACTTGTGTGTAGAGGTATCTTCCCTAACAAAATTAAATATCTGTGGGGCTGGCATTGTTGTGGACTCCGTAGATGTGATGAGGCAGCAGACTGTGTTAGGTGCTTGAGAATGAGGGTGGTTTGTGCAGTGTGTTTGCCTTACGGCAGACACAATGAGCAGCAGTGCTGACTCCACTGTATTCCTCACATCTTTGCACCACCCTAACCATGTCCCTGCAGTCCTGTGGAGCTATGCACATGACACCACAAATGCCAGAGCACCTCCGCCCAGCTACATGCTCCCAAATGTATCCTTGCTCCCCTGCTTGTGGTAGATGATTGGACGGAATCCTCGTCTGTGATTGGTTGCCCTGGGAGGCACTGGAGCCAGCAGACTAAGCATCAGCACCGTTGCTGCAGTTGCTGTGGGAAGCAGCGGAGTCTGTGCCTGGCTTGTAAATCACACAGCAGCTGTCTCCATGCTCAAGGCATATCATATGAATGCAGCGTACAAGCATGGCTCAGAATTCCCCTAACGCCCGTACAGCAGAATACGTCACCATGAACATGTCAGGATGTCAGTCGGCCTCTCCTTGTTACTGTTGCTATCAGTGTCTTCGTCCTGTTCCTCTCCAACCCTTTCATCCACTCCCCCCCAGCTTGTATAATTTTGAAGGAGGCTTAAATCACCATCATCAATCAAAAATAATATGGCCACCCTTTTGATTGTACTAATGAATGGAAGAGAAGACAACAAGCAAGATAGAAACATCTGAGGAAAATGTAGTATGACAAATTTGAGTTGAGCTTCACAGGTGGAGACAGATGAGGTAGTCATACCACAAGCTCAACTAAGACAGCTGGCTAAAACAAAGGCTTATCTTTTATTTCCTTCCTCCTGCACACTCCATACAAAGTGGAAACCTTGTTTTCACTGGCCACATCCTGGTGTAACCAGGCCTTACTGTGTGTGGCTCAGGTTGTTAAAAATTGTGTATTGAATATTTCTTGCTTTACATGCGTGTATCCTGGGTACATGGCTGCAGAGCCTTGGGCCCCCCTGTCTGCAATCCCCATAATTACCCAGTGCTACAACAGCAACACTGGCAGTTACAGTATTCATCTGTGTACATCAACAAAACACAAACTGGTTATGGTGTTGCTCATGTAAATCAGTAAAACATCGAATGGGTACTTTCAGTTTTAAAAAAATGAATTAAAAGATGTATCTTTTTAAAAGAAATGAATACTGTAGCAAATGAAACTACATGAGTAAAAATTTGACAGCATTCGGTTTGTTAGAAGCATATTTAAGTTTTAACTTAAAAGTATGAATGAAGGGTAATTCATATTCATGAGTAAATAGCATCTCCAAAAGCAGAATGTAAATCACCCATTTATGAATTCAAGAAAATTAAACTTAAATGAACACTTTAACGTATTCACATACAGCAATACAAGGATCATTGTGCTGTTGTTTAATCATGTTACTTTGCACTTGGTCTCAATGAGAAACTGGTCGCAGCCCAGTTTTTGGTCTGCTTGCAGGTAAAAGTTCAGGTGAAATGCAGCCAGGAAAATGAGCCAGGACGAACTGCTGAATGCAGATCACATTCACACAAAAATGTAGTGAAACACTGGTGCACAAATGCCCCAGGTTTCACATCACATTCAAATAAAAGACAAAATTTTTTCCATGGAAAAACATACAGTCACTCCTGCTTTTATGGTATTGTTTTTTGGGTGGGGGAAGATATTAGGGCATGCTGTATTAAGCATAGAGTAGCTGCTGACCTAGAATCAGGGCAGAAGACAGCCCCCAAGCCAATCTCTCTGCCACTCATTAGAGAACAGAATGCCGGACCCCAGCGAGCCAGCTCCATTTGGCCAGTTCGATTATGGAGCTCGTCTCTAAAACACAATGCCAGCTCTCCTTCTGCCGACCTCTGTGTGTCTGACTCGAATGTTTATCCACTTACCCAGTGACTCATCCCTGGATGCTGAAATTATGAATGACTGTCTGCTGAGCGCTTCCCATTTCTCACCGAGGGCTGGGAAGAGTGGGGAACAGGTACAGCCTCCTCTGTGTTTACTCAGATTGTGTTTAAGTAATTTATATTATGTGATAAGGAGCACATAGCAGGGGGACAGCCATACTCAGATTGTGTTTAAGTAATTTATCTCATGTGATAAGGAGCACATAGCAGGGGGACAGCCATACTCAGATTGTGTTTAAGTAATTTATCTTCTGTTATAAAGAGCACACAGCAGAGGTGACAGCCATACTCAGATTGGAGTTACACCAAATTATGGTATATATAATAATGTCCACCCACCACAGTAATGCTTTACACATGGCACTGTACTTTGAATATGTTGTCCCGTAGGAAATAAGTTGCTGGATCTGAGTGTTGCAGATGTTGACATCTGTGGTTTCTAGCCACCCTAAAAAATGGAGGATTGATGCATTGAGAATGTCTGGGAACAGTGAATGGGGGATTAAACTCGCTGAAGGAGTGAACTCTGTCCCATTCTTCTGCAATTACTGAAGCCTGCCCCACTCCCCTCCTTACTCTACCAGGGCCTGGACAGATCTGCCTGAAAAACTGCAGCCTACCCCTCATTCGGTTATAATACGCACCCCTGATTATGGGCAATGAAATCCTGGAAAAAATCTCTTGTATATAATACGCACTGACTTTTATTTAGTATCATTTCAGGCTGTCAGATGTGGAGATCGCAGCGGCAGGCCATGTCACGATGTGTGGGAAAAATTAATGTTTAGTCAGATTTATTATAATTGCTGATTAAAATACTGAATGGAATCATATTTGCATCATTACCTGGGGGTGTAATGGTACGTGTATTCGTCCCGAACCGTCACAGTATGGACATTACGGTTCGGTGCATGCAGTTGTATGAAGGCTATATGGTAGCTTTTGTGTGAAGATTGATGAGCATAATGTGGAACCACAGTTCACAAGCGTGAGTAACACCCAGAAACCTTAAACTGTAAGCCGTTAGTAAGTTAGCAACATGCCATACTGAGCTTAGAGCTCCGTTCCGCCAGAAACTGTTTGGCGTCTGAGTCAGTCACACTATGGCAAGTGGAAATGATACAGGAGCTTTTCAGAACAAACGAAAATAAACCTAGCCTTATGCTTTTTTGTTTTTGCTTTTTCCCCTGTTGTACCAAACCGTGATGTCTAAACCACGATGTGAACCAAGCCGTGACTTCTGTGTACCGTTCAGTGCGGCCGGTGAGTTGGAACCAGGAGAAGCACAAACCTCACCTTTAAATCCATCATTACTTGAAACCTATTCCTGTTTATCCGCCTAGATTGACAGAAAAAGAAACGATTTGCAGAATAATGGTCACCGATTGCGTAAACAGTAAATGATTATCAGTGTGCTTCTGTGATAATGACTGTTATTTGCAAACTAGTTGAGGCCTGTGTGTTAAATTTTATAGTGCATTAGAACATAAGAATCGGAAGCTTAGCTGGGCCGAATGGCCTGTTCTCGTCATAATATGTTATGATGAAAACAGGCCATTCGGCCCAGCTAAGCTCGCAATTACAATTTAAAGAGTATCCAAAACTGCATCAGGTCTGGACTTGAACACAGCAAGAGTCTCTGCCTCAACTACATGACCTGGCAACCTATTCCATGTATTGATAACTCTGTCAAATAATATTTCCTTATGTCAGTGCGGTTGAGTCCTTTTAAAAATGTAAAAACCTCTATTAAATCACCCCTTACTCTCCTCTTGCTGAGTCTAAATAGGTTAAGTAATTGTAGTCTTTCCTCATAGCTTTTATATTTCATGCCAGGAACTAGTTTAGTTGCCCTCCTTTGTATTTTTTCAAGAGCCTTGATATCTTTCTCATAGTGCAGTGCCCAGAACTGCACACAGTATTCCAAGTGGGGTCTGACTAAAGTAGTGTTTCTCAACGGGGGCGGTACCGCCCCCCAGGGGGTGTTCGTACAACTTTGGGGGGCGCTGGGAACCCGGCAGCTGAGAAGGGGGCGCTCAGGCACAAACGGGGGGGCGTTAACCACAGTTATTCATCATAACTTTTAAACCTCTGTCAGCACAAAAAAATGTTCATTTGAATTTAAATCAAAAGATATAAATATGTTTTTGCGCGACTAAAGCCTGGTTCATACTCACATACTGAAATCGCAGAATGTTCACGAACGTTCTAATATCGCCTGACGTTAAAGTTCACAAGAAGTATAAACGCACTTAAGTATCATTCCGACGACATTTGGCACTCAGTCCAACAAATGCGCTCCATACTTGACCTCATCTTGTCATGCTACAGACTAATCACTTTAAAATCATCTTTAAAATCAATTAAATCAACGCGGAATCTTACATTGGTTTCTCGTTTCATTTTTCTACCATGACGTTAGCTTGGAATTTCGGAAACGAGCGAGCATTACCAACATAAATTCCACTTTTAAATATGGGTGGTGTGGCAACAGGTAAGCACTCAGTTACAGTGAATCACTAAGCAGGTATTGTTGTTAGCCTGCATATCTGCTTTGACTAACATCAGCTCTGCAAATTAGCTGAGTAGAGCTTTAAGCAGTTATGCAAGATGTTACGAGCTAGCTACGAGAGCTATTTACGAGTAGGTTTTATTTGGTAAGCAACTGCTGACCAGGCATTCTCCTTTTTTTCTGGCATCTTTATAATCTGCCTGGTCATAGGTATATGCAGGGTGTGCCACCACAGCACTTCGTGAATTTTGTTTGCCTGATTGTTTTTCTGTGAATTTGCAATCACATATATTTACAACAATTTCAATCAGTTCACAAGTGTTATTGTTTTTTTCCCCAAAAGACAATATTTTCCTAGTTGTCCTGGAATGGTTTCTTAAAAAATCAGAGAGCGTTTAAAAATAGGCTTATGACCAATGTTCTTGGTTAATGACTGCATTCTCTGATAGGAAACATAAATGTCATGTAGCCTCATCACATTCAAACATAAATAAAATATAACCACTTGAGGCCTTTTCTAAAAACAGAATATATCACTGATATTTCAACATTTTGACAATCATTTTGACCAAAAACACTGGTTTCTATGAGTCAGTTTTGTAATTTGAGTTTTTCACTGTAAAATATTTCTGGCATGGTCAATTGGTCAAGTGATCTACTCTACCCACTGATTTCTACTGCATATACTTACATCTATATCACATCACTGCCTTTGAATGTGTGTGTTTGTGTTAGTTTATTTAGTTATTTATTTATTTATTTAT
Organism: Albula glossodonta; assembly: GCA_019788955.1. Lineage (NCBI taxonomy): Eukaryota > Metazoa > Chordata > Actinopteri > Albuliformes > Albulidae > Albula > Albula glossodonta. The sequence goes on along the minus strand of JAFBMS010000465.1, from coordinate 61,740 downwards.
TGGGGGGGCGCAGGGCGTGTCATGATGAGGTGAGGGGGCGTTCGTTCAAGAAAGGTTGAGAAACACTGGACTAAAGCATGGTATGATTTTAATATAACCTCCTTACATTATATAATCAATACTTTGGCTATATATCCCAGCATCCTGTTGGCCTTTTTTACTGCTACAGCACACTGCCTAGATCCTATCAAGCTTTGGTCAACTGTTACTCCCAAGTCGTTTTTAAATTGAGCATAATCTAGTGTACTTCCTCCCATGAAGTAGTCTTGTCTAAGGTTCTTATTTCCCACATGCAAGACTTTACATCTAGCTAAGTTGAATGTCATCTGCCAGGTATCTGCCCATTTATGGATGCTGTTTTGGTCTTTGTGTATTACCTTAGTTGATTCTATACTGTTGGCTAGACCCCCTAATTTTGTGTCATCTGTAAATTTTACTATTTTACTACTAACCCCTGCATTAAGATTGTTTATGTGAATTAGGAAAAGCAAAGGCCCCAACACCGATCCCTGTGGGACTCCACTTTGTACAGCACCCTGCTCTGATACAGTTCCTCCCGCAGTTACACTCTGCTTTCTACCAGACAGCCAACTTCGAACCCATTCAGTGATAGCTCCTGAAATTCCTGCACTTTTCATTTTCACTATGAGCCTCTCATGTGGAACTTTGTCAAATGCCTTTTGAAAATCTAAATAGATAATATTATAAGCTTGGTTTGCATCTAAACATGTTGTAGCTTCCTCAGAAAAGTCCAGGAGGTTTGTTAAGCATGACCTCCCTCTGCGAAAACCATGCTGGCTATCGTTTAAGATACCATTTTGTTCAAGGAATAATTCCTTGTTAAACAATTTCACAAGATTAAGACAATCCACTGTGTTTGGCAAGAATTTAAACGGCATGAACTTGCAAATCAGATGAGTGCATTTTACATGAATATTCCCTGAGTTCAGGCAGAGAGCGAAAAGTACAGTTATCCACATATTACAAGGATGTGATACAAGTGCACCTGTTCCAAACTCAAAATTGTGGAAATAACACGATCAATGTGGTGATATATCGTCCAACCTGAATCTTCCCGAACATGAAGATGGATTACTCGTCTTCGCTTTGCTTTTATTATGGTGATTTAATTCTTCGTTACAGATCAGTTAGCTTGGAAAATAAATATAACTTATTTCCAGTCATACCATCCTGAATGTGGCAATGCACTTTGCTGGTGGAAAAAAGGGGTAGCAATAAGTTCTCGTGTATAGTGCACACCCCTAATTTTTAAATTAAAAATCTGGAAAAAAGTGTGCATTGTACTCAAATAAATACAGTAAATACCAGGATTTCAAAAGTTTTTATTTTTTTCTTTTAAAAAGAAATCAGTTGATGTGCCCTGTCCATTTATGTGGAGTCTCAATGGAAATGCAGATGAAGGTCTCAAACTGAGAGATGCTCACATGGAACACTAGTCAATATGTGAATGTCAGAACAGTCTGAAAATGAATTCCAGGCAGGATGCCGGGGTGCTGCAGAAAAGCTCTTTAAAACTGTCCTTCATGCATAATTCAGCAGCTGCTATATGATAGAGCTCTGCGCCCTCCTCCTAGCTGGCCGATGCATACTTACAGGCAGACAAACAAGCACATACACACATTAATGAGCCAGATGTATCAACTATAATTAAATCGTTCACCAGCCTTTGAAAAGGAACACAAAATGGCCTGGTAAACTTCAGTGTTTGAAATTTTTACATTTTAATTGGCTTTGAAGAAAAATGAGTGAGCTGCATTAGCACGTAAGTGCCACGGTTTGATTACTGAGGGAAATTCCTCCTCACATTTCAGGCAGCAAAGTGTAATATTCAGAGCTGAGGTGACAAGGATCAAGTAGAATATTTCAGAAGTACAGTGGATATTCTGCTTCCAACATTTTTCTTTTCTTTTTTTCCTTTTAAAGACCTGCAACTTTAAGGTGTGAGACAAGGGAACAAGGTGTGGGAAAGATAAGCACATCTTACCCTCTTATCTGGACCTATGAGAGTACACATGTACCAGACACCAGTGAACCAACTCATAAGAGAGAACTTTCCATTCCATGCATCTGCAGTTTATAAATTGTGAAGTAGTAGGTTTATTCCCGACGGCCATTGCTTGCACAGCACAACCGAATAATATAAACAGATTAATCTTGTGTTGCCAGTCTCTGTGTTTCAAGAGCCACCTGTCTTTTTCTTGCTTTGTTGGAGCTGTGACTTAATTCAACACTACTTTGATGTTTGGAAACAAAGACACTAAAAGGTCAATTTACTACATTTTTGTGTGTGTGAAATCAGGTGCAAAACTGTTACTATGGTCAGGCCAATATCTGAGCTGATCTACTGATGAGTGCAAAATGGACTGTGTTATAAGTGAAAGATACATGGATTAATCATTTTTGCATGTTAGCTTGAATGAAAATACAAAATTAAGTTTCCTAACATTTGTTGGCAAAATGCTGTGAGAAGGTAATAATCATCCATTACTTAAGCATGTGTGCTGTGATTCACTGAGCCTGAAAGGCATAATCCCTTTCAGTATGAATGGGAAGTAGACATTCAAAAACACAATCAATATATGCAAGATGTCATAACCTCTTCCACTGGCACTTCAAGATGACTTTTTTCTCCTAACTGGCCAGGGTCAAGATCCCTCTCAGTTGCAAAAAAATCACTCATTTAAATATCGATGTTTGCAAATTGGGTAATTTTCTTAATTTATCTTTGCTGATCACCAGCAAAGAGTGAAAAAAGACATGCAAATACCTTGGATGTGTATGCAGAGTGTATGCCTTATATCTCAGTGAATCAGCCGCTAAACAGTTGTAATGGTGAGCTTAGTTCGGCTGAGTGGCCTGTTCTCGTCATAATATGTTCCAATATTCTTATGTTCTAAATTTACTGACTTAGAGCTTAGGGTTATTACTCAGTGCTTACTTTCAGATAATGGATGAGACACCTTTGCCTTTGACTGTCAAATGTTGGAAAAGCAAAAATAAGAACTATGCATTAGGCCAGAGGGAAATTGTTTGGCTGTCGCAGAAGGATCTTTTTAGAAATGACCACCTGGAACAGAAGCCTCTGTGACTATGAAACCAGATCATCCGTTGAGGTTTCAGGCTAGGGTTGCAGCAGAGGGTTGGATTGAGTAACAAGTACATCTGATATTATAACATTTCATTGAGGGATACTGCAGCCCATTGTGGATGTGTGAAAGAGAAGCGCATTGATGGGGATCCACAGAGCACTTCACCATGTCTGTTGACTAAATTTAGTCAAATTAATTGTTCCACATTTCAATGTCTAGGATGATGTTTTGGCAACCACTCAACAATACCTTCTGTCATAGAGTTTCCTCAGTGGAACGTAAGCCAAAAATTACCAGCTTCTACAATGTTTTGTCCAAGCAGATAAATTACCCTGAAGTATGTGTGGCTTTCTATAGGTCAGTTTCAACATAATGTATGTGAATATGCATGTTAAAAGGACACCATCATGCTTTGCAGGCTCTCTGATAATACACACGTGTATATCATCAGGAAAGTCCTGTGCTTTCAAGCTGACACACATAACCAATGATAATGTGGCTCATACTACAAAAGATGCCAGCATGCAAGTGGGAAAGGAATAAATAAGGTGGTTTTCTTCTTTTTTTTGAAGCCTAAGATAATCCTCCTGCACAGTCACTGGAGAATTTGGTCTGACTTCTGCTTTCACAGCAACATGAAATAACAGGCCTGAGAATAAGCAGACCCTGGACTCCCTGAAACATGATCTGTACAGGGAAGCTTGTTAAATGGACACAGTAACAGTTTTGAAGGGAATGAAATATAATAACTCAATGAAGTGGATATGGCAAAATTAGGTAAAAGGCTTCCCATCCTCATTTATTTTCCCCAACAAAAAAGTCGATTGTTGTGTTAATTAATCAGAATTTGCTGCAACTTACTGATATTTTATCTATGTGATATGGACATTGAGAAATGCTTCCTAAATAACGTGATTAATGTAGTGTTTATTCTGCTGCCCCAAATTGTGCAAAGTGCCATCTCTTTAATTGATTTTTCCAGTCAATTATATGAAAGCCATAGTCCCTTGGCTTTATGTCCCTTTCATCGCTAGGCATAGCTGCGCAGTCCTTCTACAAACACTGTTTATCTCTGGGCATAGCTGCGCAGTCCTACAAACACTGTTTATCGCTGGGCATAGCTGCGCAGTCCTTCTACAAACACTGTTTATCGCTGGGCATAGCTGCGCAGCCCTTCTGCAAACACTGTTTATCTCTGGGCATAGCTGCGCAGTCCTACAAACACTGTTTATCTCTGGGCATAGCTGCGCAGTCCTTCTACAAACACTGTTTATCTCAGGGCATAGCTGCGCAGTCCTTCTACAAACACTGTTTATCTCTGGGCATAGCTGCACAGTCCTTCTACAAACACTGTTTATCTCTGGGCATAGCTGCGCAGTCCTTCTACAAACACTGTTTATCTCTGGGCATAGCTGCGCAGTCCTTCTGCACACACTGTTTATCTCTGGGCATAGCTGCGCAGTCCTTCTGCAAACACTGTTTATCTCTGGGCATAGCTGCGCAGTCCTTCTACAAACACTGTTTATCGCTGGGCATAGCTGCGCAGTCCTTCTACAAACACTGTTTATCGCTGGGCATAGCTGCGCAGTCCTTCTACAAACACTGTTTATCTCTGGGCATAGCTGCGCAGTCCTTCTACAAACACTGTTTATCTCTGGGCATAGCTGCGCAGTCCTTCTACAAACACTGTTTATCGCTGGGCATAGCTGCGCAGTCCTTCTACAAACACTGTTTATCTCTGGGCATAGCTGCTCAGTCCTTCTACAAACACTGTTTATCGCTGGGCATAGCTGCGCAGTCCTTCTACAAACACTGTTTATCGCTGGGCATAGCTGCGCAGTCCTTCTACAAACACTGTTTATCTCTGGGCATAGCTGTGCAGTCCTTCTACAAACACTGTTTATCTCTGGGCATAGCTGCGCAGTCCTTCTACAAACACTGTTTATCTCTGGGCATAGCTGCGCAGTCCTTCTGCAAACACTGTTTATCTCTGGGCATAGCTGCGCAGCCCTTCTGCACACACTGCAGTTTGTACCAGGCTTCACCCTGGGGCATTATTCAGTGTAGCTCTCCTTCAATGCAGCAACAGTAAAAATAATGCAGTCAGTGCTCTACAGGCAATATGCTCTTTTTTATTTAATCTTATTTGCATCACTAATTGTACCAGGCCAATAAATGTGTCAAACCCCTTTCCAGCTTCTGCTGAGATTGTTATGGTGTGATAAGGTAATGAAGGAAGGAGCAGTTTGTCCGTCCATCTCTCATTCATTTTATTCTTTGAGTCACAAACTTACTCATTTTATTTAGGGCTGTCAAGTGATTAAAAAAACGAATGTAATTAATTACATGCTTTGTGATTAATTAATTTAAATTAATCACATATATCAATATTTGCTGTGAGAAGCATTTAAAAATATTTCCATTCAAATGGATTTTGGTAGATGAGTGAATCAATGAATAGACATTATAAACTTTAAAGGTCAACATCTCTTTTATTTCCTATACATTCTGAATTTTTTTTTCACTGTTCATACGCAGGAATGGCCATAACAATCAAAAATATGATCTAATTCATTGAGGAAATAAAAAATAAGACATTTTTCAGCAAGAAAAATGTTCATAAGTTTCTCATTTTATCCCTGACATTGTAATGATTTTCAATGTGTCATATTTTAGATGCCAAAAAAGGAAACTAAAATTAGGCAACATTCAAAAGCTAGACTTACTTAGTCTGTGTCTGAACACCTGTTTGAGTGGGGCTTGAGGAGATTGGTTGCTCATGGTAGCATCAGGGGCTAAGCTAGGTCTGACCTCCAAGCTTGCTGCCAAGTGCTTTGCTACTTGAGGCTTGAACTAGTCATACTAGTCTGAACTGGTCTGACCGCATATATGTCCGTGAGCCCATAAGGTTATGATAGAGTTCAGAAATCCCGATCAGAGAACGGGACGTAGTGGACATATCTATTTAACCCATATATTACCTTGCCAGATACATTAGCTGAAATACAGTACTGCATGTATACAATATCTTGGCTAATTAGTCAATACAGGTACACTACAGTATCCCATGTAACTTCGCTAAGTATATAATATGGTGTTCACACAACATCCAAGTCACATAAAGTCCTATTTCACAGAAAGCATCGTGGACATTAAGCGACGCATGACTACTCCGATCATGGTACGACAATTTCTTACCGCAGAAATTGCACCAAACGGTGCTCCTATCAACAGTTCCATCTGGGCATTTTTTAAATGTAAATTTTCCATTCTCTGTGCCACGCAACATTTTGTCATCTGCTTCCATCATATTTACAAAGCTATAGTGGACGGTTGTACTTATGTTCAAATTGTCCTGTGCACAGTTACATATGGGGCCAGGGGGCATCATAGAGTGTGATTAATCTGTGTTAATTTTTTTTGGTGCGTTATTTTTTCTATAATTAATGAATCGAAATTAAGGCATTATTTTGAGAGCCCTAATTTTATTGTTTGAGATACTGCATTACAGCATCTCAGCAGAAAGTACAAAAGTGGGCAAAGATTAAGATAGGTTTGGCAATTAGAAGTAGACTCCTTTATCACTTTATCTTATATCTTTGATTTAGCACTAATCTCAGGAAGGATTTCACAATCTGCAGTTTTAGTTTTTGAGGATATTTGAAGTGTGGGTCTGTTTAAACAGTCATAGATGTATATATGTGTGTTTGCGTGCATGAGTGTGTGTAACTGCATTTGTGTTCTTTTTAAGAGCTTCTTTTTAAGTGCTTCAGAGCCAGGTCTGGGTATAACCTCTCATTAACCAGCCCTAATGTGCATGCTGTGGATGCTGTAACATGATTGGCAGATTCTCTGTCACTGCTGTAGTATGACTGGCTGATTCTCTGTTATAGGGTAGTGGGTGTGTTGGAGGGGAACCATATTCTCGGTGTGTCAAGAAGTTACTAAATGGTACTCCTATAATAATGTTTTGCCTTAGTGCTTAATTGTTTTTCAGTCATTCATTCCTATTGTGATGCTGTATCTGTGTGTTGTAATTTCCCTACCAACCAACTGATTATACCAAGCATTTGTTTTCTGTTACCACCCTCTCCTGAGAGTGACAGAGGAAAGTGTATATGAGAGATGAAAAAGAGTGAGAGAATAGTGAGAGACACAAAGGCAGACAGCTGAGAACCAGGGATATGGAAGCACGAGCTGCAGCCGAGGATGGCCTCTGTTTTCCCCGCTCTGGTTGAGCTGTGTCGGGCCTTTAGTGACCTACATCTGTAGCCACACACCACCTTGCTAAGATGGTGGGTGAAGCTGCAATGACACTGAAAGTTGCTGCATTGGTTTGCAGCTGCTGGCAGTGCAGTGTCATTCTTTGGCCTTTGGTTGGGGCCTTTTAAAGGTTTGTTGTATTCCAGGGCTTCAAAGCCTCAAAGTTCTGCAGTTTGTTTCTTAACCTTACTGATCCCATGAATTAACCCATTAACCTAACTGGCTAAAGACAGTTCTGAATTAACCCATTAACCTAACTGGCTAAAGACAGTTCTGAATTAACCCATTAACCTAACTGGCTAAAGACAGTTCTGAATTAACCCATTAACCTAACTGGCTAAAGACAGTTCTGAATCAACCCATTAACCCAACTGGCTAAAGACAGTTCTGAATTAGCCCATTAACCCAACTGGCTAAAGACAGTTCTGAATTAACCCATTCACCTAACTGGCTAAAGACAGTTCTGAATTAACCCATTAACCTAACTGGCTAAAGACAGTTCTGAATTAACCCATTAACCTAACTGGCTAAAGACAGTTCTGAATTAACCCATTAACCTAACTGGCTAAAGACAGTTCTGAATTAACCCATTAACCTAATTGGCTAAAGACAGTTCTGAATTAACCCATTAACCTAACTGGCTAAAGACAGTTCTGAATTAACCCATTAACCTAACTGGCTAAAGACAGTTCTGACCTGAAGGATTATCTGTGGAAATGTAAATGGTATGGTTGGTCCCTTTCAATGGTGTCCAAGCTTCAGAAAAGAATCCTAGTGGTTTGTTGTCAGATAGTTTAGCCTGGCTGGTAATTAGAAAATGCAGATAATTTCCATCATGGTGTTTAATGTACCTGGACGTTAGTGCTGAAAAAACTGCTACCTGCCATCAGACCCCCTCTCTTGCTACCTGAACTTAAGGAGGAATGGACACACACCGCTGGGTCATTCCATGCCAACTCATCTAGGACCCCCAGTTCATGACATGGATTTTCTCAAAAAATAAAAAAACTGCATTTTTTGGGGTGCATTTTTTTTGAGAAAATTCATCTTTTGAAGTAGGTGTGACAGAACTATATTAATACTATACAGAATTAAAATTTTGTTGCAAGAAAGTGAAAACTAGCAGAGATATTAATTTTTGAAAATTAAAGATTCTTTGTTCAGGTATGTTTTATCAATTTGTTTCCTGTAAAACATTCAGTAGCAACTATTTACATGTATACATGTTGCAAATTATCCTGAGGGTTTCTTGGATTTTCACTACAAATATCAACCCAATGCAGTGAAAAATAAGCAATTGGTGAGGCTTAGAATACACATACAACGAATCACAAAAATGCTCTGAGGGCCAAAATTAAAACATTCTTAACTAAAGTGTTTGGACTAGAGCTAGAGGATTTTACAAGGTCCCATGAATTTAGTGGAAGTTTTTTTTCTTTTTGAGAAAATGACATGAACTGGGGGTCCTAGGTGAATGGGCATGGAATGACTCAGCTTCATTACCATCCCTGTATTTAAAGTGCATGCAAAGGGGGGCTCTAAAAAGTACTGGAATTCTCTCCCTTTCTGTCTCACTTTCTGTTTGTATGCTTGTCTCATTCATATGCTGCATTTCATTTCTCCTGTTTCAGATTAATTTTTCTCAGTTTTTCTCTCTTCTGTCTCATTAATCTGAATTAACATTCTTTCTTCTTGCCCTGGTAATGTTGCTGAGACATGACTGCCCACAACAAAAACACTGATTACAGAGGAAAAGATGAATGTACCCTTGTGTCGTAAAGTGAATACTTGTGCATACTATAGACAGTTGAAACATAAAGAACATTGTAGTACCTGAAGTACATTGTAGTGTAGTATTTCTCACTTCTGTCCCTTGTTTTGATGTTATGAATCAAATGCGATGTTGAAACATTGCATGGCTGGGAAAACATTTTCTTTATAACAGAAGACATGATTTTGTTGCCAGGTTATAGGTGAAATTAAGCTGCTTGTCAATGCTAGAGATTTCACTGTTGAGCCTGGGATACATGTTTATTCATGATTTTAGCATTCAGAGAAATGATGGGTAGGCTGTAATACATGGGGTAATGGGCTTTTACATGGTCCGGGCAGGAACATGGCATCAGCTTTTCACGGGAAAACATGATTTCCTCTGCACTTATAGAATATTCAGGCTTTGGCCTGTAGCTGTATTCTCTATGCTTTAGGCCAAAACAAGCCCCAGGACTGCTCTGTGAGAGCAGAGCTTCCACAACAGTAAAACTCAGTCATCATCCCAGCTCTTTCCCTGAAGAGAAATCTTGCTCCTTTTCTGTTGTCCTGTCCGACCACTGGCATTCAGCTTCCTGGGGTTTGTTCATGCCTGTGCTCTTCCTTTGCTTCGTGGCAGTGTCCCAGATGGTGATCGAGGAGGTGAGTGTCCTTCAGACGCAGCTGGAGATTGAGAAGTCCTGCAGGGAGAATGCGGAGGCTCTGGCCACAAAGGTGAGACACACAGATGTCATTGCTCTGTTCACTGTTACACCTGCCATCCTGATGAGCTGTGCTTTTTCCATTCAGTGACTGACTGCCCCTTAATGTTCCACCAATAGTGAGGTTCATGAAGTCTCATTCATGAACCATGAACTGTTTCTACAGCTTGTTGTATTTGCACATGGCTGAAATGTGGACACAGTGCATCCTGTTCCACCTATGGAGGTGATTTTGTAGACCTGACTGTGACAGTGTTTAAATGTGTCCGTTGTGTGTTCCCACCTGCCCTTTAACATCATATCTCATCAGCTACAGCCACAGATCTGATCAGAGATAGAGTTTACTGGCAGGTGGAAATGGGGCCTTAATAAGTAATAACCAGTCAGCTACAGTTATATGCATGCAGTTACGCAACAAGCAGAAACTTTATCTAGCAGCACACAGCCAGCCAAGGTGTATAATCCAGTGACTGGCAGGTAAGCTAAGCACCAACAGTGATAGCAATGCATCTTCCTGCAGCTGAGCTGTGAGAACAGGAAGCTAAAGTACTTGAGCCTATCATCGCGGCCCTGCCTGGATGAGCTGCTGCCCAGTATCACTGACTGCATTGCTCTGGAGGAGGAAGCGGAGCCCCAGGACCCCAGCCCAGACCCCTATACTCAGTACCAGCAGCAGGTCAAAGGTCAGCAGCCTGCACTCAGTGATTTACTGCAGTGGTCATACACACATCCTCATGTTGTTTCCGTTTGCTATGGTAACCAAAGTTCAATGCAGGTAGTCTCACGACATGGCTGATCAGCACCAGACATTCTATGCAATGTCATCTATAGCACTGACTACATCAAGATGTCTTCTTACAGTTCAACAGGAGTAGCTAACTGATGCAATCTCAGCAGTGTCAACAACTGTGTCCATAAAGATTTGTCCAAATACATTAAAATTATTTGATACATTCATTTAATCCTACACTAATATTGGTAATAAAATTACTTTGTGCACCCTCAATGTTAATTGAATGTCAATGTGTGTGATCACATTCAAAGTACAAACCCACTCTCAATCAAAGTACCAGCTCTGCTTTCTTTTAAGCCAGAAAACCCTGCCTTTGCTTCAGTAGTTAGACTGGCTAAGCAAATGCAAGTCTGCCTTTTATGTGCATTGAGCAAGCTTATAAACCCAACAAAGTGGAAAGTGATTAGAAAGGATTGTTTTCACTCTGCAGTTGAAAAACATTTACAAGTATGCATTAACCTGTGAATATATTTGGACATTAGACACTCGTAACATTACCTTATATGAATATCGTTTTTCATTGGCTGGAGCAGAAAACACTCAGTACAATTCCAGTGCTTCAAAAATGAGCTGGTGTTTTCAGTTCTCAGGTGCCTGTTTCTGCTATGGAATAATACTGCTAGAATTTGCAGATTATTTCAGATAAATCACTGGTGAGTTTCTACTCCTCTCTAATCATAGGACCACATGTGTGGAACTCTATTGAAACTGCTGAAATTATGTGTGGGTCTTCTGGTGGTTGTTCTTTTCCAATATGCCAATGTTCCCAATCCTAACCAAACTCACCCCCAGAAACCACAAACAGCATTGCATTGCAGTCATTGCATGTTTTCCAGATGTTCTATGAGAGACTGAGTGCCTGGATTAAAATGACATGGGTGATTAACACTGTAGGTGACTGTCAGGTATTTGCAGTGAGGGTCTGTGAGAGGTAATCACAGCGATTTGGGTGTGTGCATTGCAGCATAGGTGACAGTGAACAGGTGGGTGAGATGTTAGTCTCAGTGGAAGATGCGAGCAGTGACACAGCTGGGGTTGCTCCTCTCATTGGCATCCCTGTCTGTCTCTCTTTTTCTCCCCAGACCTGCAGGAGACAGTGAACTCACTGCTGGAGGAGAAGAAACAGGTGGCCTGCCAGCTGCAGGACCAGCAGAGACAGATAGAGGAGCTGACTGCTCGAGTGAGTGTCTTAGCATCTCTCATCCTCTGTCAGGGGAAGAGGTAGTGGGTGTGTGGACTGTGTGTGTGCTTGTGTGTGTGAGTATATGCTTGTGAGAGTGTATGAGTGTGTTTGTGAGAGAAACTGTATATGTGCATGTTTGTGAGTGTGTGTGGTTTTGAGAATGCATGTGTGGTGTGTGCGAGATGAGCAAGCAGCAAAAGTTTTTGTTTTAAAGAGTGCCGATAATGTGTCCCTGCGTTGAGACCTGTGTCCACAGCTATGGTATTGGACCTGAGCCCAGCCCTGCAGCCTGCTGGGAAACAGCGCTGTATATCTGCCCAGAGCTGGGACTGCCGTCCCTTGCTCAGTGTTTCAGTCATGACTGTCTCCTTCCTTATCCTCTGAAACACTGGAGGATTTAATGGTGCGGTGTATTGTTGGAATTTTCAGAGTGAAAAGGAGCAGGCCGAGATGAAGGAGCTTTACAAAACCATTGAACAGCAGAACAAAACCATCAAGAGATTCAACAGAGGTGAGTGAGAGAGGGAGGGGGATTCATAGAGAGGGATTCAGAGAGAGGGTTCAATAGAGAGTGGATTCAGTAGAGGTGAGTGAGAGAGGGAGGGGGATTCATACAGAGGGATTCAGAGAGAGGGTTCAATAGAGAGTGGATTCAGTAGAGGTGAGTGAGAGAGGGAGGGGGATTCATAGAGAAAGGGGTTCATAGAGAGAGAGGGATTCAGTGAGACCGTGGCTGAGACATGGCTTTGAGCAGGGTTCCTCTGCCTTGGCCTCGGGTGGCTGCAGCTGTCATTATTAAATGTTATTTGTTAATTAGTTATGGGGTTTGATGGTAAAGTAAACTGAATCTGTAGGGGTACACTGAACCTGTGGGGAGGCACAGAGTCAGCCCTATAAAATGAATGCTCAGCAGCTGAGATGTGAATTCTGTCATCCTTAAACACCCAGCCTTCCTCTGGTAACCCCTTCGCCCTTCGGCCCTGCTGCTTGCCCTGACTCATCCCTTTCTTTCTGTCGGCTGAAAGCAGAATCGCGTCAATGCGATGGAGCGTCAATCCCCTGAGCCTGCAGCTCTTTGCTGTGTTTGCAGAGGCATGAGAGGGTAGGATGGGGTGTGATGACTCTGACAGATGAGTCATATAAGAGCGTGTCACTGCCAGGACTGGAAAAATGGTGTGCCAGGGGCCAGTGTAGTATAATGGTTAGGGAGCTGGGCTTGTAGCTCAGAGGTTACAGTTTAGTGTAATGGTTAGGGAGCTGGGCTTGTAGCTCAGAGGTTACAGTGTAGTATAATGGTTAGGGAGCTGGGCTTGTAGCTCAGAGGTTACAGTGTAGTATAATGGTTAGGGAGCTGGGCTTGTAGCTCAGCGGTTGCAGTGTAGTATAATGGTTAGGGAGCTGGGCTTGTAGCTCAGAGGTTACAGTTTAGTGTAATGGTTAGGGAGCTGGGCTTGTAGCTCAGAGGTTACAGTATAGTGTAATGGTTATGGAGCTGGGCTTGTAGCTCAGAGGGTACAGTGTAGTATAATGGTTAGGGAGCTGGGCTTTTAGCTCAGAGGTTACAGTGTAGTATAATGGTTAGGAAGCTGGGCTTGTAGCTCAGCGGTTACAGTGTAGTATAATGGTTAGGGAGCTGGGCTTGTAGCTCAGCGGTTACAGTTTAGTGTAATGGTTAGGGAGCTGGGCTTGTAGCTCAGAGGTTACAGTGTAGTGTAATGGTTTGGGAGCTGGGCTTGTAGCTCAGAGGTTACAGTGTAGTGTAATGGTTATGGAGCTGGGCTTGTAGCTCAGAGGTTACAGTGTAGTATAATGGTTAGGGAGCTGGGCTTGTAGCTCAGCGGTTACAGTGTAGTATAATGGTTAGGGAGCTGGGCTTGTAGCTCAGCGGTTACAGTTTAGTGTAATGGTTAGGGAGCTGGGCTTGTAGCTCAGAGGTTACAGTGTAGTGTAATGGTTTGGGAGCTGGGCTTGTAGCTCAGAGGTTACAGTGTAGTATAATAGTTAGGAAGCTGGGCTTGTAGCTCAGCGGTTACAGTGTAGTATAATGGTTAGGGAGCTGGGCTTGTAGCTCAGAGGTTACAGTTTAGTGTAATGGTTAGGGAGCTGGGCTTGTAGCTCAGTGGTTACAGTGTAGTATAATGGTTAGGGAGCTGGGCTTGTAGCTCAGAGGTTACAGTGTAGTATTATGGTTAGGGAGCTGGGCTTGTAGCTCAGAGGTTACAGTGTAGTGTAATGGTTAGGGAGCTGGGCTTGTAGCTCAGAGGTTACAGTGTAGTATTATGGTTAGGGAGCTGGGCTTGTAGCTCAGAGGTTACAGTGTAGTATAATGGTTAGGAAGCTGGGCTTGTAGCTCAGAGGTTACAGTGTAGTATAATGGTTAGGGAGCTAGGCTTGTAGCTCAGAGGTTACAGTGTAGTGTAATGGTTAGGGAGCTGGGCTTGTAGCTCAGAGGTTACAGTGTAGTATAATGGTTATGGAGCTGGGCTTGTAGCTCAGAGGTTACAGTGTAGTGTAATGGTTAGGGAGCTGGGCTTGTAGCTCAGAGGTTACAGTGTAGTGTAATGGTTAGGGAGCTGGGCTTGTAGCTCAGAGGTTACAGTGTAGTGTAATGGTTAGGGAGCTGGGCTTGTAGCTCAGAGGTTACAGTGTAGTGTAATGGTGAGGGAGCTGGGCTTGTAGCTCAGAGGTTACAGTGTAGTGTAATGGTTAGGGAGCTGGGCTTGTAGCTCAGAGGTTACAGTGTAGTATAATGGTTATGGAGCTGGGCTTGTAGCTCAGAGGTTACAGTGTAGTATAATGGTTAGGGAGCTTACAGTGGTTATTTGTAGCTCAGATGTTGCTACAGATGAGATGTAGCTCATTTGTATAGTGGTTACTTGTAGCTCAGATGTTACATTGTAGTATAATGGTTAGGGAGCTGGGCTTGTAGCTCAGAGGTTACAGTGTAGTATAATAGTTAGGGAGCTGGGCTTGTAGCTCAGAGGTTACAGTGTAGTATAATGGTTAGGGAGCTGGGCTTGTAGCTCAGAGGTTACAGTGTAGCATAATGGTTAGGGAGCTGGGCTTGTAGCTCTGAGGTTACAGTGCAGTATAATGGTTAGGGAGCTGGGCTTGTAGCTCAGAGGTTACAGTGTAGTGTAATGGTTATGGAGCTGGGCTTGTAGCTCAGCGGTTACAGTGTAGTGTAAAGGTTAGGGAGCTGGGCTTGTAACTCAGAGGTTACAGTGTAGTATAATGGTGAGGGAGCTGGGCTTGTAGCTCAGAGGTTACAGTGTAGTGTAATGGTTTGGGAGCTGGGCTTGTAACTCAGAGGTTACAGTGTAGTGTAATGGTTATGGGGCTTGGCCTTTAGCTCAGAGGTTACAGTGTAGTATAAGGGTTAGGGAGCTGGGTTTGTAGCTCAGAGGTTATAGTGTAGTGTAATGGTTAGCGAGGTGGGCTTGTAATTGTGTTTTTTTATAAAATTGAATATAATATTGCTGAAGTATTGTAATGCTCAACTGTATTGATATTTTCTGACACAACTAGCAGGGCCAAGGCATGTATCTCATAACATCAGTGGGTGCTGTGATCTTGAATCAGTCTGGATAAGGCTCGGGTCTAGAATCAGTCTGGATAAGGCTCGGATCTAGAATCAGTCTGGATAAGGCTCAGATATTGACAGGGGAAAGCTTATCCTAGATCAGCACAATTGTCCAGGTATGTGTTATGAACGTGGACTCAGAATTTGAATGATTTTGATTGCAGGTCCTACTTCTTGACATATTGCAAGAGATTTGAAGATTCAACAAAAGCTCTTCCTTATGGGATGAGTGCTACCACTGTCAACACTCACTGTACAAAAAATAAATGTTAAAAAAATAAATAAATAAATAAAAGCATGAAGGACAGTCTGAAAGTCACTACAGCAGATGAACACTTCTTACCACAGTAAGATTTGCCCTCAGACTCCGGATAGCAGTGGATGACTAGCATGTTTTTACATAGCAGCGCTTGGTGTGGACCTGACCCCCTGTGCTCTGTGTGTGCAGTGTCCGTGATGGCGGCTCATGAGTATGAGGACCTGCGGGAACAGCTTGACCTGGAGCAGAGCCTGAGGCAAAGAGCGGAGACATACGCTCATGAGGTGGGCGGGGTTAGGCTTAGGGTTAGGTATCCCATTGGCAGATCATTTTGAAGTTTTCAAATTTTTGCATATCATCTGTATTTTTTCCGATTTTTTTTATTTGCATTTTTACAGTGCAATCACCACCACTAATGGATTATCACTGTAACTATACTGTGAATGAATGGAATAGTAATGGAATTTCTTTGCTTGAAATTAGCGGACGAATGTTACATGAGATGATTGATTTTTAATGGAGTGAAATACTGGATTAAAATATTATCTGAAACCTGCTCTGAAATTTTTAATGTACCAGGTTTTCCAATATGACTCATTGGATTTATTGTCCTACATGCTAATTATCTAGCTCATGTTCAAATTAGCATTTGCTGTTTGCTAACTGGGGGTAGAATTCATTCTGTTCCTTTAACATGTATTAACTGACCTGAAAAAAACAACCCCTTTAGGGTTGTTTAGGCTGAGCATTGCTTTGTCATTTGCACTAGAACAACCGCATATGACTGTCCAGTACCTAGCTGGCCTGACACCCGGGGGGGGGGGGGGGGGGGGGTTTGATTGGCGGCGGGCTTTTAGTTGGTTAGATTGCAGGAAGTGGTGACGACTGCCACATCCACCCATCCCGCTACAGATGCTGGTGAAGCAGAAGGAGGCCAACCGCCAGAGCATGATTCTCCTCCAGAACGCTGACCCCAGCCTTCAGCTCCTCAAGGCCCTGGAGGATGTGGCTAACATCACCAAAACCCTGGAGCAGGAGCGACTACAGCACCAACAGAAGGTAAGAGGGGTGACTACAGCACCAACAGAAGGTAAGAGGGGTGACTACAGCACCACAAAGGCAGCCCAACCCCCTCCCATCCTCCCCCCTCGTAAAAAATGTCAAACTGAGCCAGAACAGCTTGTCCTGTTTGTGTCTTCTTCAGGCCTCAGTTTTTCACTTTTCAGGCTCATGCAAGGGATTCTGTAGTTAATCAGACATAGGAAATGATTACTTGGTAGAGCATTTTTGGGAAGTTTACCATGGCATTTGGTAGAGCATTTTTGGGAAGTTTACCATGGCATTTGGTAGAGCATTTTTGGGAAGTTTACCATGGCATTTGGTAGAGCATTTTTGGGAAGTTTACCATGGCATTTGGTAGAGCATTTTTGGGAAGTTTACCATGGCATTTGGTAGAGCATTTTTGGGAAGTTTACCATGGCATTTGGTCTCAGTCAGAACCTTAGTCTAATATCGTGCCTTTAGGATAGCTACAAACAGAAATTCAGTGCTGCTGGATCTCAGTTTGGTCTAGAGGGAAGAGTACCTTCGACTGGTCCACCAACAGCCCTTCCCAGGGGAGGAAATCTCTCATTTCATTATTTAACAAACCCACACCTGAGTCCAGGCAATAGAATGGTACAAGTCTGCAGAAACCAGTATTATAAATTGAAATATAAAGGCCTTCCATCACCACCCACCAGTCATTGTACGAAAATGAAATGCACATAGCCTGGTGTGAGGGACTGGCCCTTCCCTGATGACTACCATTGTTAGCCAGTTAATCTGTTAATTATAACCAGTTAAAATTGGCAACACCGGTCTGATTGGAACCAGGTGAAATTGAACAAGTGCCTAGCCCATAAAAGTGGCAGTGGATAATGAGAGGGAGGAATGGAAGGAGTGCCACTAGTTTGTGCTTGTGTTTTTAAAATAAATATTGATTTTATCAAGTCTACTACCAAGTCTATCTTTTAGGCTTATTATATAATTGAATAGAACGTGGCATTACATCCAGAAACCGATCCCTCAGCCCTGCTTTGAGCTCCCAGTTTAGGGTTCTGAAAGTCGGTGGCATGCTGGGTTGTGATCTGCTGTAAAACTGCAGTGGTGAGAGACCTGCAGTGGCCAGCCCTGCCCAGAGCTCTGCTCTCGTCCCCACAGTGTTGCACGCGCTGAACAGCCTGTAAGGTGAAAGGTGATCGTGGCAGCAGGGTTGAGAGCTGCTGACCCGATGGAAAGCGCAGCTGGGCTCGGATCAAAGCGGGATGGCCATGTGTCACCAATCCCACGCACAACCTCCCCAGCCGGAACACACAGACCACAGCACCCTCAAGTCACATTCTCATGGCAGATACCCGCTCATTTTTTCAGCCACTGTGTCAGCTGTTTAAGTGTTCACAGTTGGGACCGCAGCGCTGAACTGAGCTGATTGGCCAGATCCACCCACACAGGGGATCTTAGGGAGAGATCAAAAGCAGGAGAGGAACCCAACACTGTTCAACTGAAAGTGGCTTTTCCAGGCTGTCCCAACAGATGGAAGTGTCATTGTCTCAGTGCTCAGTATCCTACTGCTGGGCAGATTAATCTTTTTGAAGTGATTTTTTTCCTGTGTACCCTCTCCTTCTTTGTGTTCAGGTACTCTCTGCCAGTCATTATTTTACTGCTGTTGGATATTTGAGCAATACAGAGAGACAAGCGCTGTGTTAACCCTACAAACCCTAACAGTGAAAAGGAATGTACATACACACACATGCACACACCAACAGGAAGAGTGTACTGTAGGGAATTACTGAAATCATAATCAATTTCTGAGGCCTATCAGTGGTTTTGCTGATAAATCCTCCATCCTGACACAGCAGTGTGTGTGTCTAAAAAGTGTTTGTGTCTGGCACACAAACCGTCCCCTCTGAGTGCTCCGCTGCTGAGGAACTTTCTGACATGGTAGCATGCTGCATAGCATAACTGTGGTCTGGCAGGCCAGCTGCAATGGTGAGCCCGCCTCCACTGGCCAGCCCAACCCCAGTCCCCACGTCCACCTGGTGTACAAATGGTGCCTGATCACCACTACAAAGTATTTTGCTCCATGTAGAGTTGGGGGTAGTGGGGGGGGGGGGGCGCAGCAGTTTGGCGGGCTTTGGTGGAGGCAGCATGTGTGAAATCACATGATCAAAGAGCCACAGTCAGCTCTGGGGGGTAGTGGGGTGGAGCCGGAGTACGGGTGGAAGCTGAAGGTCTGTCAGAGGGGCAGACAGCAGGCTGGAGGTGGAGTACGGTGGAAGCTGAAGGTCTGTCAGAGGGGCAGACAGCAGGCTGGAGGTGGAGTACGGTGGAAGCTGAAGGTCTGTCAGAGGGGCAGACAGCAGGCTGGAGGTGGAGTACGGTGGAAGCTGAAGGTCTGTCAGAGGGGCAGACAGCAGGCTGGAGGTGGAGTACGGTGGAAGCTGAAGGTCTGTCAGAGGGGCAGACAGCAGGCTGGAGGTGGAGTACGGTGGAAGCTGAAGGTCTGTCAGAGGGGCAGACAGCAGGCTGGAGGTGGAGTACGGTGGAAGCTGAAGGTCTGTCAGAGGGGCAGACAGCAGGCTGGAGGTGGAGTACGGTGGAAGCTGAAGGTCTGTCAGAGGGGCAGACAGCAGGCTGGAGGTGGAGTACGGTGGAAGCTGAAGGTCTGTCAGAGGGGCAGACAGCAGGCTGGAGGTGGAGTACGGTGGAAGCTGAAGGTCTGTCAGAGGGGCAGACAGCAGGCTGGAGGTGGAGTACGGTGGAAGCTGAAGGTCTGTCAGAGGGGCAGACAGCAGGCTGGAGGTGGAGTACGGTGGAAGCTGAAGGTCTGTCAGAGGGGCAGACAGCAGGCTGGAGGTGGAGTACGGTGGAAGCTGAAGGTCTGTCAGAGGGGCAGACAGCAGGCTGGAGGTGGAGTACGGTGGAAGCTGAAGGTCTGTCAGAGGGGCAGACAGCAGGCTGGAGGTGGAGTACGGTGGAAGCTGAAGGTCTGTCAGAGGGGCAGACAGCAGGCTGGAGGTGGAGTACGGTGGAAGCTGAAGGTCTGTCAGAGGGGCAGACAGCAGGCTGGAGGTGGAGTACGGGGGAAGCTGAAGGTCTGTCAGAGGGGCAGACAGCAGGCTGGAGGTGGAGTACGGTGGAAGCTGAAGGTCTGTCAGAGGGGCAGACAGCAGGCTGGAGGTGGAGTACGGTGGAAGCTGAAGGTCTGTCAGAGGGGCAGACAGCAGGCTGGAGGTGGAGTACGGTGGAAGCTGAAGGTCTGTCAGAGGGGCAGACAGCAGGCTGGAGGTGGAGTACGGTGGAAGCTGAAGGTCTGTCAGAGGGGCAGACAGCAGGCTGGAGGTGGAGTACGGTGGAAGCTGAAGGTCTGTCAGAGGGGCAGACAGCAGGCTGGAGGTGGAGTACGGTGGAAGCTGAAGGTCTGTCAGAGGGGCAGACAGCAGGCTGGAGGTGGAGTACGGTGGAAGCTGAAGGTCTGTCAGAGGGGCAGACAGCAGGCTGGAGGTGGAGTACGGTGGAAGCTGAAGGTCTGTCAGAGGGGCAGACAGCAGGCTGGAGGTGGAGTACGGTGGAAGCTGAAGGTCTGTCAGAGGGGCAGACAGCAGGCTGGAGGTGGAGTACGGTGGAAGCTGAAGGTCTGTCAGAGGGGCAGACAGCAGGCTGGAGGTGGAGTACGGGGGGAAGCTGAAGGTCTGTCAGAGGGGCAGACAGCAGGCTGGAGGTGGAGTACGGTGGAAGCTGAAGGTCTGTCAGAGGGGCAGACAGCAGGCTGGAGGTGGAGTACGGTGGAAGCTGAAGGTCTGTCAGAGGGGCAGACAGCAGGCTGGAGGTGGAGTACGGTGGAAGCTGAAGGTCTGTCAGAGGGGCAGACAGCAGGCTGGAGGTGGAGTACGGTGGAAGCTGAAGGTCTGTCAGAGGGGCAGACAGCAGGCTGGAGGTGGAGTACGGTGGAAGCTGAAGGTCTGTCAGAGGGGCAGACAGCAGGCTGGAGGTGGAGTACGGTGGAAGCTGAAGGTCTGTCAGAGGGGCAGACAGCAGGCTGGAGGTGGAGTACGGTGGAAGCTGAAGGTCTGTCAGAGGGGCAGACAGCAGGCTGGAGGTGGAGTACGGTGGAAGCTGAAGGTCTGTCAGAGGGGCAGACAGCAGGCTGGAGGTGGAGTACGGTGGAAGCTGAAGGTCTGTCAGAGGGGCAGACAGCAGGCTGGAGGTGGAGTACGGTGGAAGCTGAAGGTCTGTCAGAGGGGCAGACAGCAGGCTGGAGGTGGAGTACGGTGGAAGCTGAAGGTCTGTCAGAGGGGCAGACAGCAGGCTGGAGGTGGAGTACGGTGGAAGCTGAAGGTCTGTCAGAGGGGCAGACAGCAGGCTGGAGGTGGAGTACGGGGGAAGCTGAAGGTCTGTCAGAGGGGCAGACAGCAGGCTGGAGGTGGAGTACGGGGGGAAGCTGAAGGTCTGTCAGAGGGGCAGACAGCAGGCTGGAGGTGGAGTACGGTGGAAGCTGAAGGTCTGTCAGAGGGGCAGACAGCAGGCTGGAGGTGGAGTACGGTGGAAGCTGAAGGTCTGTCAGAGGGGCAGACAGCAGGCTGGTGCTGCTGCTTTGTAGCTTATTGTGAGACTGACAGAGGTGTTGGAAGAGCACGCTCCGCTCTTGTTGGGGCAAAGTGAAGCTGGAAAATGGGACTGGTTGAAAGCCTGTGCCATCAGAAAGTGCCATGGCTATTTGGCAGGCTGCGCAGTGCAGGCGATATGGAGTAGCTCACCTGACATTTGAATGTCTCTGTAAAGAGGCCCAGGAAGGGCATGGCCCAGCTACATTTAGCAAAAGGTTGCCTCTCATACTCTCTGCAGACTGGAGACTCAAAACAAAACCCTGACTCATAATAAATGAAATAAAAACTCTTTTAAGATGGTGGGGGTGGTTTGAGGATCCCAAAAGCAGTATGTCCCATGGCGATTCATTTGCTTGCACTCCGTCTGTGCATGTTGCAGTGAAACCAAACCCCTTTTACAGTTGTGCTGTGACTGAGTGGTTTTTCCTCTCAGGTGAAGAGCCTGGAAGCAGAGCTGGAGGAGTGTGCCCTCCGTAGGCAGCTGGAGGATGTGCGGAAACAGACGGAGCTCCTGGAGGAGGAGAAGCGGGAGGTGGAGGCCAGGCTGCAGGAGGTGGAGAGGAGCAACAGCAGCCTGGAGGGCCGAGGTGGGGCTCTACACTGTCCTGCACATACCTGCCCCAAGCCTGCCACATACCTGTCCCAAAGGGGTCACACACCTACCACATATGCCTGTCACATGCCTGTGGTATGCCTTTGCTTGACACCAGAATGTAAGTCTTGAGTTTTACTTTGCATTTTCCATGGCTGTTGGTGTAACAGTTGTTTTGGTAATGAAATAATAAAGGTAACTTGCGTGGGTGGAGACGCTAGGAGAAACATATTCTGTAGATGCTGTTGAGCAAGTATTGTGGGGCTTTAAACACCTCTGCACATCTTCTGCTCTCTGTGGCTTCAGGGGGTGGCAGTTATCTTTAAAATTAAAACTAATTATTTCATCTGTCTCTTCAAGGCCAGCCTTTCACCAGATATTTCTGAAGACTAGAGTATAATTTTGGTGTTATAAGCATCTGTAATAAGCATTGTGCTAAATATTCATGTTTTGGTAATGAGCATAAGCTGTAGCATAAGCCACTAACTCCCTGCACTGTGGGTGTGTCTGTTTCTGTTTTTGGTGCAGTGGAAGAGCTGCTGGCAGCCCAGAAGAGCACAGTCCCTGAACCTGGTCCCGCCCCTGGGACTGCCCCTCCCCCAGCACCCCCGCCCCAGCCTCCTCCACCTCCTCCTCCCCCCCCTCCCCCTCCCCCACCCCCTCCCCCATCTCGCTGCAACCCCCTCAGGTAAAGCCTCCATGCCAGTAGGCCCCGCAGAGCTGAGCTCATCAATACAAACCACCATGCAGGATCCATCTCCATTACTCATGTAGACATGCTGCTCGCTGAGCCAGTTTTTCTGAGGGGATGAGCTTGTAATTGTTCCTGATTAACAAAGAACAGAAAGACTGCACATTGTGCACAAGATTTTGAAGTTTTTCTGCTGGTTTCACAAGGTGTTAGGCTTGTTTGCGGTCATTGCTTGTTATCAGAAATGTATAACTACGTAAAAAAATTTTGAATTAAATTCATTATTGCTATTCAGTCCAGATGTCAAGGTGACAAAGCTCTTGTACAAAGGTGTTATACAAAGCTGTTCTACATAGATCCCAGGACTAAGCATAGGGGAACAATGGCATATTATTGTTTTCCTGCAGTTCCCTCATTGCAATAATGAGAAAGTCCTCCAAAGGCAGTAAGGGGCCTCTGAAAGCCGAGCAGGTTCCTGGTGAGTATGTGACTGTGCTACTTTGAGGGGCTTTTCCTCTTTAACCCAAAGATACTAAAAGCATCAGTGCTATTTCCTCATTATCTGGGTCTAACAGCAGTCTCTCTTTGGCCCGTGTGAAGATAGTGGAGGCGTGGATGATGTGAAAGTGAAGGCTGTTAATGAGATGATGGAGAGGATCAAACATGGAGTGGTGCTGAGGCCAGTGAAGGGACAGGATACCAAGGTGAGCTACGTGCTCTTACAAAACACTCTTCCAACATTGCAGCCACAAGAATGCCCTCTATAGACCAACTGAAGCATCCTCTGAGTATAAAGACATGGATGCTGTTTGGAGACGTGAATATTATACATCTCTTAATATAGTACCCTATACTTACCTCCTGATGTTTTACAGTGAATGGGGCAGGGGTGTTGGGTCTGTGCTGTGTGTGTAGCACAGGGGGTGTTGGGTCTGTGCTGTTCGTGGGTAGCACAGGGGGTGTTGGGTCTGTGCTGTTCGTGGATAGCACGGGGGTGTTGGGTCTGTGCTGTTCGTGGGTAGCACAAGGGGTGTTGGGTCTGTGCTGTGTGTGTAGCACAGGGGGTGTTGGGTCTGTGCTGTTCGTGGGTAGCACAGGGGGTGTTGGGTCTGTGCTGTTCGTGGGTAGCACAGGGGGTGTTGGGTCTGTGCTGTTCGTGGATAGCACAGGGGGTGTTGGGTCTGTGCTGTTCGTGGGTAGCACAAGGGGTGTTGGGTCTGTGCTGTGTGTGTAGCACAGGGGGTGTTGGGTCTGTGCTGTTAGTGGGTAGCACAGGGGGTGTTGGGTCTGTGCTGTTCATGGGTAGCACAGGGGGTGTTGGGTCTGTGCTGTTCGTGGGTAGCACAGGGGGTGTTGGATCTGTGCTGTGTGTGTAGCAGAGGGGGTGTTGGGTCTGTGCTGTTAGTGGGTAGCACAGGGGGTGTTGGGTCTGTGCTGTTAGTGGGTAGCACAGGGAGTGTTGGGTCTGTGCTGTGTGTGTAGCACAGGGGGTGTTGGGTCTGTGCTGTCCATGGGTAACACAGGTATGGTGTTGGGTCTGTGCTGTTTGTGTGTAGCACAGAGGCTGTTGGGTCTGTGCTGTGTGGGTAGCAGAGGGGGTGTTGGGTCTGTGCTGTTCGTGGGTAGCACAGGGAAACTCAGCTGTTGGTCCAGAGGCCAGATGTTGCCCACTGTAGGGGTGTTCCTGTGCTTTGAGATAAAAGCTGTTATTCAGATACATAATGTGAAATGCCTAAATATAAATGTACATTCATCAAGTGTGCATTTGGATAGTATACACATTCACACACTGACAGCATGATCAATAAGTGTATATTGTCTGCTTACACACATGCACAAACACGGTTTGTTCCCTTAAAAGGCAGTTTATAAGAATGCAGAGTGGTGAACAGTTTATTGACCTGCTGGAGAGAGCATAGATGTTGTTTTTGCACCAGATTCATTACCACTCCTCAGCTGTGATGGAAGGAGAAACACACGTGTTCAAATGCAAAGTCAGTATCATTCTAAAGAGAGTTCTGATTTTGATGCCAAATGTTTTTGGTTCTCACTTTATTTAGAAATGCCACAGATGCTTGGGTACTGCTGTTCTTCTTAGACTTATTGTTGTTGCTTTCTGTGCATGTTCTTGTTTAATGGTCTTTTTTCTCTCTTTCCTTTACCTTAACATGAAATCACTGAATTTTGCCTCTTTGAAGAGATTTGGCATAAAGGTGAGCCTTTTAACTGTGGCCAGTGACATGAAAATTATAACAGACATGACAGCAGCTTCTACATTTTGACATTTTATTTCTATCAAAACTCTTAATTGTTTTGCTTTGATGCTGATTAGGGATGTTAACAGTTAATCAGTTGTAAGAACATTGATCGATTAATTTTATTGATTAACTGGTAAATTCCAATGAACAATTTCAAGGAATAAACTGATACTGACCATTACATATTGTTGTTCATTAACTAGGGTGAAAAATATCAACGCCCAAATGTGAAAACTCTTAAATGTACCATGGGGGAGCACCACTTTCAGCTGCTACATTTCTCTCTTGAGCTGGGCACTCTGTTACAGAATACAAATCCATTAATGATTGTTGGTGCTTGTCTCAATAAAACCACTCTGTTACAGGACGACACAACTAATTTAATGATATTTTGAGTCATTCATTGGTTCATTTGTTTATTACAAAATTAACCTGCACCAATAAGAAATGTCTTTTGTTACTATCGGCACCAGAGTTTACCCCTCCAGCAATGTCAGCGGCCCTCCTCTTTCACGCAAATTTCATGGTCAGCGAATCTGTTTGAATATCTTTTGTTGTGACCTTAATGCGCAATGTGAATCCCGTTGCACAGATTTTTGGGGCTTGTCTTGATAAAACTTTTATAGCCATAGACAACTAATTTATTGATAGGCTTATTTTGAGTCATTCTTTTTATAGGCTGTAGTAGATATTAAGCTCATCACTTGGTCGTCATTAATCAATTAACAGGTTTCGACTACTGATTAAAAGAAATTGACATCCCTACTGCTGATACTTGTGTTTTTTTTTCTTAAGAACCATTTTTGGGTTTCATTCCCCTTGCTCTTATTACTCTCGGCACTGTATGTGAACCATCACTCTTAGCGCATCTCACAATGTCTCTGTGCTTTGCTCTTCCCTTTGATGCTAAGAGAGCCTGACACCATTTGCAGTGGTTTCCTGCTCTATATTCTCAGATTATTCTTTTTTTCTGCTTTCCATTTTGGGCAGGGCTGTGTTCCTCTGGGTAGTCCTCCATGCACTAGGAGAGCTCTGGGACAGACACCTTATATAAACGTAGCACTTTGATTTGATTTAGTGTTATTGATTGCACCATGACTACTCTCATTCTCAAAGGGGCAGTAAAAAATAAATCAATACAATGACCTCAAAGCCCCATTCAGATTTTTTTTAATGGATAGCAGCTGTGTGGCTGGCTAGATCATTATTTTATCTCTAATATAATGTACACAACCTCAGAGCCTTGGTTATTGGAAAAACGAAAGTTTAAGTACCAAGTTTATTAACAATGTAAGACTTATGGTGTAGGTTTCTTTTACGTAAAGTGACCCAGTTCAGTGGACTTGTGGTTGAACTCTCTCTCCTCATACCAGCATGTTGATGTGAAGTATTAAAGGTATACTTGAAAAGATATAGAAACGTTCAGCTCTGAAACAAGGTTTCAAATGGTTTTTCATAAAGCAAATAAACAAAATATGCAACCATCTTCTCAATATGAGAAGCCAAAGTCATTCATCTTAAAAGTACACATTTATGTGTTTGCCTATCAAAATCAAGACATCATGACTGTAATGACCAATTTGTGATATATTAACACTATATGAAACGTATTTTATTTTTTTTCTCCATATGTATGGAACATACATAGATTTCCATGAAGTTGTCCTGTCCAGAGTATACACACATGCAGTTGGTTTACCTCATAAATGGGGGGCTACTCCCCCATGTTGCCATGACACCATCACCCATTTTGTCTTATGCGTTTGCCATTTGTCAGACTGGGTTCAAAACACCTTGAATTGAAAGTTCACAGGGCCAGAAAGAAAACTAACTGCACTCATTTCTCACTGACCCTGGTAGATAAATCACACATCTTAGCATTTAAATTT